>CM062807.1:484396448-484638948 GCA_031772625.1 Pinus tabuliformis
TATCATCAACATAAACAAGTGTGACTAGTAAGTTATCCTCATCTTTCTTTATGTAGATATTACTTCCTACCACCCCCTTCTTGAAGCCATATTGTTGTAGATAGTGATCCAATCTTGTGTACCAAGGTCTAGGAGCTTGTTTCAACCCATATAATGCCTTTTTCAACTTACAAACAAAGTATTTTCCTTCTGTTAGATTAAACCCTTCTGGTTGCTCCATGTACACTTCTTCCTTGAGTTCCCCATTCAGAAATGCAGATTTTAAGTCCATGTGATAGATTTTGAATCCTTTTTGAGCAAGAAAATGCCAAGAAAATCTTGATAGCTTCCACATAAGCTACTGGTGCAAATGTTTCTTCAAAGTCAATTCCTTCAATTTGTGAATAACCTTTACAAACAAGCCTTGCCTTGTTTCTGATGATTTGTCCATCTTCATTCATTTTGTTTTTAAACACCCACTTGGTTCCTATTATGTTTTTGTCCTTTGGACGAGGTACTAGCTCCCATGTCTCATTCTTCTCAATTTGAGACATTTCTTCTTCCATGGCTTTTACCCAATGAGGATCCTTACTTGCTTGAGTAAATGTTTCTGGTTCTATCATGGATAGAAGAGAAATATCATTTTTCTTTGGTGCATTTGTCATCCTTCTGCGGGTCTGCATCCCTTCATCTATATTGCCAATAATCTGCTCTTCCGGGTGATATTTTTGGAGAAGTTTCATCTTTGAAGGAGTTTGAGATGGTTCTTTTTCCTTGGGTATTTCTTGATTTTTTTCTTCTTCTTCAGGTTCTTCTTCTTCAATGAGAGGATCAACTTCATGTTCTTCAATTTCTTTCTACGGAAGGTCTTCATCAATCTTCACATCAAAGCTTTCCACTATTTTCCGTAGTCCGTTATTATAGTACTTGTAGGCTTTGCTCCATGTAGAATATCCAAGGAAGATCCTTTCATCAACCCGAGAATCAAACTTTCCAGATGAGCCATCATTGATTTTTATGAAGCACTTGCTTCCAAAAATCTTGAAGTATTTTATTGAAGCAGGTCTTTCTTTCCATAACTCATAAGGAATATTTTCATTATTTGGTCTTAATTGAGTTCGATTCAAGGTATAGACAGCTGTCCCAATTGCTTCTCCCCAAAATTTTGGTTGCAAGTCAGTTGCTATTAACATTGTTCTTGCCATTTATTGAACTGTTCGGTTTCTTCTTTCAACTACCCCATTTTGCTTGGGTGTTCTGGAAGTAGAGAGTTCTATTTTAATTCCATGTGTTTTACAGAATTCATTAAATTCCTTTGATGTGAATTCTCCCCCTCTATCTATTCTGAGGCACTTAATATTTGAGTCCTTTTCATTTTCTACAAGAGCTTTAAGATTCTTAAAACACTCAAATGCTGCGGATTTATATTTTATAAAATATATCCACATCATTCTAGTATATTCATCAACAAATAAAGCAAAGTACCTTTCTCCTTGGAGTGCCAGAGTTCTAGTTGGCCCACATAAATCAGCATGGATGATCTCCAAAGGCTTTCATGTAGAAAACTCCTTGGTCTTGTGGTTGGTTTTGGTTTTCTTTCCATGTTGACATGGACCACATATTCCTTGATTTGGTTTGAACAACTTTGGAATGTCTCGTACTGCTTTAATCTTGCTGATATTGATCAAGTTATCGAAGCTTGTATGTCCAAGTCACTTGTGCCACAACCAAATTTCATTTGTTTGACTTAAGTAGCATTTATCTTCTTGAATCTTGTTCAGAATGTTGATGTTGTCTGGTGTTCTAACCCCTTTCGCCACAAGTTCCCCTTAGGAAGAGTTCCTTATTTCAGAGTCTTTGGTGCTAAAGACAACATTATGTCCTTGATCACAGTTTTGGCAAACACTCAGGAGGTTGTGTTTGAGCCCGTTTACTAGCAAAGCATTTTGAACTTTTCCTTTTCCATTAATAAAAGTAATAGTTCCTTTTCCAACAATTTTGGCAGATCCACTTCCAATGGATACATTTCATTCCTTTTTGTTCAATGAGACAAACTTCCTTTTGTCCCCTGTCATGTGTTTGGAGAACCCACTATCCACAAACCAATGATTTTCATTATTTTGAGGACATAGAGCTAGGCCACACTTATCCGTGTTGGGATTCTCACTTCTTGCTTTTCCTCTTTTGAGTGGGTAGTTTTGTTCATTGTGTCCATTATTATTACATAATGAGCAAATCATATCAAATTTGGCCAAGGGATCAAAAGAATTGTAGGTCTTGATTTGTTTGATCCTTCAGTTTTGGTGTGTCATTCTTACGAGCCATGTAATGTCTAGCTTGATGAAAAAAACTTTTATAATGGAAAAAATGCCCAAAAAAGGTAGTTTTGTACTTGTTGTAATAGCCATGATTTGAATCAACATTCTTCCTTAGAGTTACTCCCGCTTCATTCTTTGGATTTGAGATGGGCCTTTGATGAAATACTGTTTTGTATCTATTGTACATCCATGATTTGAATCAACATTCTTCCTTGGAGTTACTCTCTCTTCATTCTTTGGATCTGGGATGAGCCTTTGATGAAATAATCTTTCTTCTTTTGGGTTGCTGGAAAGTACATTGGCATAAATTTTCACATTATTCTTAGTGCTTGATGATTCTCCTTTAAAACCTTTTCCAGATTTTTCATGTTGAGGTTTTTGATTATTTAGGATAGTGTCAAGTACTTGAGAGCTCTTCCAACCCTTTTTAACTTGCTCCAATTCCTTCCTTAGAGATACTATTTCAGCTTCGCGTTCTTCGCAAGCTTATTCTTTTTGTTTTAGCTTATTTTTCAAGAGATATTCCCTTCTTTTTGTTTCCTTGTTTTCTACCTTGAGAGAAATCATTTTATTCCGTAATTTATCATTTTCTTCAATGGCACTTATTAAAAATTCATCTACATTTCCATCTAGCCCTAAGTCATCATCATTTGTGAATGCCATGAATAATACTTCTTGGCTTCCAGCATGGTCATTTTCTTCATCTGATTCTTCATTACCTCCTTTGCGATGAGGGAACTAGTTATTTGATTTCTTTTTGATGACTACAAATTCATTTTCGTCAGACTCATCTTGCTTAGAGAGGAAATTCTTCCTATTGAACCCTTTTTTTTGTATACCATCCTTTTAGAATTTTCTTCATCATCACTATCATGCTTATGAGGACATTTTGCAGCATCATGAACTATTTTTCCACATTTGAAACAAATAAGAGGGTATTTACCTTTTAGCTTAGATCCTTTCTTCAGCCTTCGTACAAATTGCGCCAATTCAGATTCAACTTCGAAGTCATCACTACTAACATTCCTTTCTTTCCCCTTTTTTGATTTTGAGGCCTTGAATGCTGCATCTTTGGAACTTGGGCAACCTTTTCTCATCTCATAGGCAATAAGGATTCCATGGAGTTCATCCATCTTGAGAGTATCTACATCCTTCATTTCTTCTATATATGGCACTTACTTTGGAGTTAAATCTGTATGGGAGAGATCTTAAGACCTTTTGAACAATGGTGCTTTCTTCAATGTTTTCTTCCAATCCTTTAACAGAGTTGACCACTTTAGCTACTCGGAGAAAGTATGATGCAATATCTTCTTCATCATCCATTTTCAAGCTTTCAAATTGCCTTCTATGAGTTTGAAGCTTTTCCTTCTTGACTTTGGAGTCCCCATCATATAAGCTAATTAACTTATCCCATACTTGTTTGGCAGAGTTACAATTCATGACTTTTGTAAATTTAGAATCTGTAATTGCCCTAGTGATGGAGTTTAAGGCTTTTGCATTTGCAACATAGACTTGCCTCTCATCTTGATCTGTTGGAAGAGTAGAAGGAGCTATGTACTCATTTAAGACCGAATGCCAAACTTCAAGTACAAGGGACATTAAGTAGTATGACATTCACTTTTTCCAGAAACCAAAATTTGTGCCATCGAACAGAGGAGGTCTTCCTGACACTTGTTTATTTCTCATTATGACTAAGAATCCTTCTTCAAGCTATTAGGCTGATATGAAGAAGCCCGCTCTGATACCAATTGTTGGAAATACTGGGGAGGGGGGTGAATTAGTATTTCTTTCAATTATTATTATTATTTTTATTTTATTTTTTATTTTTTATTTATTTATTTATTTTTATTTTTATTTTAATTAATTTAATTAATTAATTAATTTAATTTAATTTAATTTTTTATTTATTTATTTGTTTATTTTATTTTATATTTTATTTTTTTTTCAGTTAAAAACATTTATATTTGGAACACAGAAATAGATAACATGAATATATGCTTTTATTAATACGATCTTTGCAATAAATCAAGTACAATATATGTTATGAAACCAACTCACAAAAAGATAGAAAAGATAGATCAACGCCTTAGAATTCAGCCTCTTCGAGGGGGCAACCTCCTTTACATTACATAAATGAACAATTCTTGGATGATACAAATGAAAAGACCTCCTTTCTATATATAGGACTCTAAGGGGCCATCATATAATTATTGCCGACATAACAATAATAATTTAAGGGCACAATAATAACAATAGTGGGCTTCTATGGGGCACTATAGTAACAATATGGGGACTACATGGGTACAACAATATAATAAGGGTGTTGTACTAATAACAATAAGGGGTTACACTAGTAGTATAGGGGCCTAACATTCCCCTCTCCTTCAAAAAGTGTTGTCCTCAACGCTTCAGTAGTTCTTGATGCTTCTGTATAAAATTCTTGTCCTCCCATGTGGAATCTTTAGCGGGTAAGTTCTTCCACTTGATGAGATACTCTGAAATTGATCAATTTCATAGCTATCGGGTTCTTGTTTCTGTGACTGCTCCAGGTTCCAATATGATTTTTCCTTCCTCTTCAAGTTCTGGCAATATTGTTTTAATTGGGATCTTCTGCAACTTTTGAATGAGTGGCCATAATTCTTTGTCCTTCTTCCATTCATTCCTTGCTTCATTTATTGGATAATAGAAATAGCACAAAACAATGCTTCCACATCCTCATCCTTTCTTGAGAGTGCATCTGCAACAAAATTTTGCTTCCCTTTTCTATAGATGATGTCAAAGTCATAACCCAACATATTTGTGACCCATTTTTTTCTGTTCTTCTAAAGATAATAGTTGTTCTAAAAAGTATTTAAGACTATCATGATCCATTTTTACCTTGAAGTGTCTTCCCATTCGGTAAGGTTGCCATTTCTTAAGTGCATGTAGTATTGCCAATATTTCCTTCTCATAAATAGCTTGCTTGAGATGTAGCAATAAAAATACCCAATCACCTACATCAAAACATTTTTCACTACGATGTTGATTTACCTGTTGTTTCATTCGATTTTGCACCAAAATGGCGTTATCCTATAAAAGTTGGAGAACTTGTTGTTGATGCTCAATGTGATCTTTCACTGCTTGAACCTTTTTCTTCTTGATATGTCCTTCTATCTTGAGAGTTTGAGGAGTGGTAATTTCTTCCAATTCTTTACAAGATATGGTTTGATTCATTTCTTGATGCTCGTTGTGATCTTTCACTTCTTGAACATTTTTTTTCTTGATATGTCCTATTTGGATAGTTTGAGGAGTGGTAATTCTGGCTAATGCATTACAAGATATGGTTGGATTCATTTCTTCTTTCTTGATGTGATCTTTCACTTCTTGAACCTTTTTCTTCTTTATATTTCCTTCTATCTTGAGAGTTTGAGTGGTAATTCTTGTCAATGCTTTACAAGATATGGTCGGATTCATTTCTTCTTTCTCTAGGGTTGGATCCTAGCATATATCGTCTTCTTTTGATGTTTCTTGATCCTTTTCTTCCTCCTCTTCATACTCTATGTAAAATAATTTCTTCTCAGCACACTTATGACCTTTAGTGCATTTTCTATCACAATTGTAACAAAGCCCTTTTTCTCTTTTTTTTCTTCTAATTGTTGTGGCGTAAGACTTGTAGGTTGTGGAAGGCTAGGAGAAGAAACACTTCCATAATTATAGTCATGAGTGGTGGGATTCCTTGTTTTCATAATTTCTCTTTCAGTTTTTTCTTGCCAACTCGAATGCCTCCTCCAATGAATTAGGTTCCCAAAAACGAACCTCATGTTGAATGTTATCCTTTAAAGTCCTCAATCCTTTGCTTCTCTGGAATATAATTTACCCTTCTATTCAATTTTTGTAAGTCTTCAATGTGCTCTTCCATTGAACCCTTTTGTTTGAGATTTATCAATTGACTAAAGGAGTTTCTCTTTGTATCCTCATAATGTGCTATCATTTCCTCCGTGAAAATTGACCATGTGACAAGTGGTTTACAAGAACAAAGCCCTTTATACCATAAAAATTGATTCGGTTCTAAATAATTAGATGCAATACATACCTTTTGTAACAATGGTACACCATGTAGATCAAAATATTTCTCCATCTGTAGTATCCAATTTATTGGATCCTTGCCATCAAACTTCCTCATCTCACTTTTTCTTGATTTTAGGAGCCTGATATTGAAATGACTATAACTCTGTAATTTCGGATCTTCCAGTTATGAAATCATGACTTGCAGTAGCCCTCTGCATCCTCTTTCCAATGCCACCAGTCTGATCCAAATTGGATTCTCCAAGGAAGAGTTATGCCAAATCTCACACGGTGACCTAATTATAGACTAGTTCAGTAGATCAAACTGTATGATGTGCCACGTGTCACTGTTTTGATCTTTGGATCTAAAAAACGTACACAATAAACTATAGTCTATCCTCATTCTGTATCTTCTTACAAAATTTCAATCTGATTCTCAAAACAAAAGTTATGACTATTTTAGCAAGGTCACCTGTTTGGAATGTAATTCAGGGGTTTGCAAAAAAGCTAACTTCCTCAGATCATATCTCCACAAACAATGTGCAAAAAGCTTTGAAATTTAGACCCGAGGTTCAGCGCAATTTCATCTCAAATGGGGTTTTTGTTTCGCTTCTGAAACATTGCAGAAAAAAGGTTATAGCGAAAATGCCACGATGACCTATTTGGAGCAGCGAAACCCTAGAATCCAAAGCTCTGATACCAAATGTTATGAAACCAACTCACAAAAAGATATAAAAGATAGATCAACACCTTAGAATTCAGCCTCTTTGAGGGGGAAACCTCCTTTACATTACATAAATGAACAATTCTTGGATGATACAAATGAAAAGACCTCCTTTCTATATATAGGAGTCTAAGGGGTCATCATATAATTAGAGCCGACATAACAATAATAATGTAAGGGCACAATAATAACAATAGTGGGCTTCTATGGGGAACTATAGCAACAATATGGCGACTACATGGGTACAACAATATAATAAGGGTGTTGTACTAATAACAATAAGGGGTTACACTAGTAGTATAGGGGCCTAACAATATATATATATATATATATATATATATATATATATATATATATATATATATATATCTGTGGTTTCAATCAGTTGGCAAACACCAACTTGGACTCTTTGTGAGGGTCCAACCTCCAGAGCACCAACTTTGTCTTGTCAAGGCACCAACCTTGAATTTAGGAGCACCAACTCCCAGGACACCAATCCTTTCAGTTCTGAGGCACCAACCTCAAGGGCTCCAACCATTTGCTGTAAACTGTCTGGATCTATTTGGTTGTAATTCTCTGCTCCTAACCCTGCTAGACCTATGACTTACTTTTGTCCTCTTGTTCCTTCCACTTCTGCCAGAACTTCGGCTTCCTTTTTTTTCTTACAGTTCCCCAGCAACACTAAAATTTCCTTGTTCTCTATTTTATATGCCTGATACACCTGACATTTGGCTTCCTCCTTGCTTGCTTGAGCTTCTGCTTCCTCAACGCTCACTTGATCTTTCATCTTCCTCTGTGCTCACTCTTCAGCTTCCTCTGTCTCTTTGAATTCATCAATATTCACAGGACTCGTTAATTAGGAAGAGAGGCCATATTTATTATTATTCAAACAATAGACTTATTCTTTACGGCAATCACAACATTCATGAACAATCAGAGTTATTCCTTTAAACCCACAATCGCAATCGCAACATTCTGGAGGTATTTATAAGTTGTGCCCATAGTACACCCAATGGCCAATAGTTGATTCCCCTACTGCCAACATAGTAGATGCAATTATGTTATTAACTAGTTGTTAATAACTCTGTCGGGTCCATCATCTTATCGCAATCGACAGTTTATATCGTTACACTCCTTCAAGACTTGCGATTGAACCGGATGTGATATTACATTAAATAAAAGTTAATACACCCATCAAGTCCATATATATATATATATATATATATATATATATATATATATATATATATTGCAATCATAGGTTTGCATCCCTTTGAGACTTGCGATATCACAATCAGAGCTTTAATATGACAAGGCCTTAAACACTTGCGATACATAACTCCCGACACGACGGATGCGATATAACATTAGGGTGTATTACAATGGTGCAGTCGGGTCCATTCTCCACTGTAGATTTCAACCCCCAAAATCTGACGATCTACAGCGATTTCGGGTGGACTACTTGCACGAGAGTTACCTGCCCGAAATGAGTAGTTTTTCTCTCTCCTCTAGTTGCTACGTGTCAACCATCGAATGGAATCGGGCGCTCTCCTCTAAATACCACTTACCATTTTGCATCCGTTCGAAATCCTACTTGCGGTTTTAAATCCGCCCTTTGTCTTGGTTAACGCCCTGAATTGATTCGCTTCTGATGACTATAGATATTCTACCATCGATGGCTCCACGACTCTCCTCCGGATTCCTTTTCCACTAGAAAAAAAATTCATCTCCGCCGTTCATCTCTTAACGCCATCCAATACGACTCCACGGATGACAACTTCCAATATTCTCTGCTCTGATATGTTCCTCATTGCTTCCAATGACCTCTTCCTCTTACGCTTTGGCTTCATGATGGCTTCTGATAACCTGTTTCTGATGAAATCTTCCGATATGATTCTCTTGATAGCTCCTGTGACTTCCGATATTCTCTGCTCTGATATTCTGCAATATTCCTCTGATGTGTTCCTCTTCTAATGGCTTCCCTGATGGCTTTGCTTCTTGGCTTCTTGCTCCTATTTCTTCATGGATCCGCTCTGCTTGGCTTCACATCATTGTTTACTCATCCATAATATTTCCATATTGACATCAATGACAATCTAGGTCAACAATCATAGTGGAAGGCATCTGTCTCGATCTCAAATGGTTTCTACAGGTCTAGTAATGTGAGCATTGGTACAGTGCAGAGGTGATGCTTCAACTCGATAAACACCTTCTATTGGGATTCATACCAAAAGAAATTTTCTTTCACTCCTCCCTTGGTGACTTGACTCAAAGGCCAAGTTATATGAGATAACCACAACATGAACCTACAATTGAGGTTGGTAAGACCCAGAAAGTTGCGAAGCTCTATTAGAGTGGTTGGGGATGGCCAATCCAAAATGACCTGCATCTTGGCTAGGTCCACATGCACATCCCTCTCATCAATTATGCACCCCAAATATTGAACTTGGGTCATACCAAAAGTGCATTTCTCCAAATTAACACACAACTTGTGTTGCCACAATGTTTGGAGGGTTTGTCGAATATGGTGAAGATGTTCTTACCAACTCTAGTTGAAGATTAACATGTCATACAAATACACCACCACAAATGAGTTGGTGAAGGGTCGCAAGATGTTGTCCATCAGCCTCATGAAAGTTGCGGGGACATTTGTCAACCTGAAAGGCATGACCAACCATTCAAAAAGGCCCTCCTTGGATTTGAAGGAATTCTTCCACACATCAGAGGGTTCGATCAGTACTTGGTCATAACTGGACTTCAAGTCAAAGTTGCTGAAATATTTGGCCACCTTGATATGGTCAAGAAGGTCATTAATCCATGGGATTGGGTACCTATTCCGAACAGTGATCTTGTTTAGCACCTGATAGTCAATATGAAGTCTCTAGGTACCATCCTTCTTCTGTACCAACATGATTAGGTTCCCACAGGGTGATGAACTTGGCCTGATGTTCCCTTTCTACAAAATCTCTTGAATTTGCCTCTTGATTTCATCTTTCTCTAGAACATAGCATCAATAGATCGGTCCATTAGGTAGCAACGCGCCTGGGATCAAATCAATGGAGTGCTTGACCTAGTAGTGTAGAGCTACCCCTATGGGTGAGGTGAACATATCCCTGTACTCCTCTACAACCTTGTCCATTTTCTGCTACCGTGTGGAGGAGCCCTGTATGGAGGCAGTGGCCACAATCTTCCTCTTTCCCTGAGGGTGAATCATAAGGAAAACAAATTTCCCAGTCTGGGAATTATCTTACTGCATTGCTTCATAGTGATCAAAGAAATGGCGGTAGCCATTGCCACCTCTAGTATCTTGTACAACTTATTTCCCAAAGTAATAATAACAATGTGAGGGCTAGAATCATACACAACATGTCACCTCCAAAAGTATGGTTAGCCTAATAAAACATCACAAACTTTAAGAGGAGCAACATCACACAATACCTCATTTGTGAAGGGCCTGATGCTGTAGGGAACACAAAATTGTTGGATGATGTGAAGATCTCGCCGTTGGTGAAGCCACCCAATGGTGTATAGATGCGAGTGTGGTGTGGTTGGTAGGTTGCACCGCTTCATGACCTCTACTGAAATTAGGTTCTTTTGGCTCCCATTATTGACAATGAATTGTAGTGGAGAACCTTTCACCCAGATCTATGAGTGGAAGAATCGCTTCCCTTCCTCTGGATCTTTGGGCTCATGCTTTAGGATCTTGGTGATAGCAACAATAGCATTAAGATCCACATCGATAATATGATTCCCTTTGTCATTCCCCTTTTTAGTTTCTAACCCAGAGTTGGAGCATTCATATGATTTAGAAGCCTTCAACTCGGCCACCAGTGACTGCTTGGCTTGAAACTCACTTGTGTTGTGAGTGAGGATCTTATGGAAATCACACCATTTCCTTGTGTCCTTCTTTGTCTTCATGGTGATTTTTTTGCTTGCGACTTCAGCGGGTTCTCCTGGGTCGCTCCGCCTTGGCTTTGTCCTTTGTTCTGTTGTCTGGGGGTACCTTTCCCTTGCTTCAGATTTGCAGATCTAAAGTATCGCTTCTTCTATTTAAATTTATTCTCAATCTTAACTCCATCTGATCCTGGGTGTATTTCTGTAGACAACCATGGTACTTGAGTACCAAACACCGCTCAGAATCCTTGACACCCAACTTCGTGCGAAGGGTATGGAAAACATTTGTGAACTATGACACATCTTGGTCCCTTCCCTGCCATAGTGTGGTCCACTTTATCTATTTAGCTTCATATCTCTCGACAGGGTGATATTGTTCCTTCATAGCATCTCGGAAAGAATTCCAAGTGGGTGCGGCTAAAAACATTGAGGATTCCCTCTCGTCCTTTCATTCATAGTAGGTTTCTCACTAGTCCTTGACATGTGTGGTGGCTTTGAGGAGTGCAAAAGTAATATTTTTTCGATTGGAAAAGTCATGAACTAAAAAATATCCTTCCAACAAATTTAACCATCTATCTACGATGTCTACATCTATTTGTCCTTCAAATATGGGAATGACAAAGTTAACTTATACCTTAAAAGGAGTGACACCTCTAGAGTGGTTGTTGGATGAAGATGCGTCGCCTGTGGGTAGCTGCCAAAGGATTTGGGCAAATTTATCCATCATTGCATTCCTTTGTCACTCGAGAGCTTCCTCGAGAAATATTTTGAAAGGATCTCTTGCCCCCTCATATTTCTTTTCTTCTTCCATGGGAGGCTGTTGGGGTTTGCGAGGCTAGCCATGCAAAGGTTCAACTAGTTCGAGCCCTAACTCCTTATACCCTGTCCTCAATGGGGAGATGCAAAGAAAAAAAAGAAAGAGAAGACCCCTCTGATACCACTCATCCAGAATTATGCACGAATGCAAAAAAATTCATATATACACATAAACATAGAGATGCAGCAGAAATAAAACTTCATTTCATTAATATCAAAGAACTGAAATATGCTTACATACAGAAATGGAAATAAACTAGCTCGAGCGATGGTAGCTTATCTCTGAGAAGAGATGTGGTGGCTACATGCCTATGAACTATGTTACAATGAGGCTCAAAGGCCTATTTATTATTGAGAAACAATGGAAAACCCTAAACATCCAAAAACCTAACCCTAGGATATGAAGCACCAAAACTATGGGCCTTGTTTGGGTAAATTGGTACATCAAATTCCTAGAGATGTAGCTTTGGCATACGATCTTCGTTTAGCTATTATAATACCTCGTTTCAAATATTTTGAAGAGGAGACTAAAAAAATGGCTAAATTGATTTGGAATTTTTTTGGTCTCTTTGTTTTCCCTAAAAATGTCTTTTAGTTCCTCAAAACGGCTCCGAAGTTTATGACTCGAAAAATTGCCAAAAATATTAAGTTGTAATACAATTAAGGAAAATGAAAAGAAACAATGGCGGGGGTCCAAGTGGAATAGGTAGGTGGCCATAAATATCCACCTAGATCAGGAATGCTTGGTAGTATATTTTTGTTGTATTGATTTGCCACAACTTTGTTGCAATAACAAAAGGAATATATTATTGTGTAGATTTACAACAGTTGACTAGAACTTTGCATCTTAAATTAAATGCCAAAAGAATATGACAAATATGGGGACCAACATTTTATAGGTAGAAGTAAAAAAAGGACATAAAATTTTTCAAAAAACATTGGTGCCTAAAATACTTAATAAAATAGGAGTTTTTTCCAAGGGTAATTGAGAGTGGAGAATGGAGAATATAATGGTGAAACATTCTTCCTTTTCTTTGCGTTTCCTTCCTTCCCAAATTAGTGACATGTTTTCTTCTTTTGATTCTTCTCGGATGATTCAAATCCATTCATTTTCCTTGAGTTTTCTAGTTGAGATACTCAAGTTGATTTTGACTTTCCTTCTGCATTCAATTTCCCTTTGCTTGGATAGGTGATCCCAATGCTTACTACCAATATTTACTTCAACAAGAAACCTCTACTCTTCCTTGATAAATAAATCATAGAAGGTATCGAAGGTATAATCCTTATCCTCTTCTTTGTGTGATTTCCAATTTGTGCAAAACAAGGAACATAAAACATCATAAGATGTACTTAAATTTGTAAGGACCCATTCAATAATTTGTACATATTTTTTCAGATATTTATTTCCATAGTCACCCAACTTCAGTGGCAACTCTTTCACACGAGGTAGATAATGTTCAATTCTCTCAAAGGAATGGGTATAAAGGGAAATCAATTTTTTTTCTAACTGCATGAGCTAACTTTCATCAAATTTATCAAAGAATGATCTTGACTAATTCCACAATTCTTAAGGGTGGCCAATCCTCCTCATATGAAAATTGGTCATGATGACCCCAACAACAACATGCTTCTTTCCATCGATAATGAAATTATACGGTCATCCTTTAAATTTAGAACAAAAGTCTTTTTGCAATGCTAAATACATTTTCTCTTAAAAGATGTTTCCATTTATGGTGCCCAAAGAACATAATTTTTTCCATTTAGAATAAAAAGAAAAATATTGGAATCCATCTTTAGATTCATGATATATATGATCTCTCAAACTAAGTTTTGCTCAAAAAATCGATCAACCTAGGTTCAATACTGTAAGATCTGACTCAACAATATTTGCAAATAATGGGGTTAGGTTTAAATCATCAAGTCTGATATCATGTCAAGGAATGAGGGGAACTGAGAATAGATGATGGATAATAAAGTCTAAATATAAATTATACAAAAGATAAAATAATTCTCGAAGATGATGAGTGGTGTCTAGAGACATCATTATAAGATTTAAGCACAATAAATTATGATCATAACATCACAATTCACAATGAGAAATACAATTGAAATCAATATTTCCAAGTAAATTCATGCATATTATACCCATAAGGTCCTTTACTTATAACTTCCAAATCTACCCAACTTCCTTGGATTGTGTAGAATTTGGTCCACAAATAAGCTTTGATTGTTATAACTATTTCCAACAAATCCACACTATCTCATCAACTCAATTCTTAATTCCCATCCAATGGTCCATTCCAACTTCATGGTTCAATTGATTCCTTTCACCATTCAATTATTAGTCCTGTATGTCGACTACTCAGTTAGCTACTATGCCATGTGATAATTCGACTATTAGTTAGGTGTTAGTCGACACTTTGATTGACTGACTGCAGGAGCTCCATAGGTGTGATGAACTAGCATAACCTTAGTCCAAAAAATTGATTAGAACATTATGTGTTAAAGAATATGCCAAATAAACATGAAAATTAAGGAGACCAACATATTATAGGCAGAAGAATAAAATTATATGAAAAATGTCAAAAAAAGTTGGTACCTACAATACTTAATGAAAATAGGAGTTTTTTTATAAGGGTGACAAGTGCATGGATGGAGGTCTCTCTTTGATTCTAGAGTAAATATTATAGCTTCATATGCATGAGGCCTATATCAAGCTACTAGTAATCAAGAAGAGGCTAATGCCTTATTGTAAGGAATCCTCATAAACAAGGAAGATATGATCCTATTTCTAAACATAGTTAGGGGCTATATGGGAATTAACAAAGCCATGATAGTAAAAGTGATTCCAATGGATAATAAGTTGGAAAATATTATTTCTAGGGAGAAAAAGAAGAAAAAGAAGACAATAGCCTTCACAAAAATATCCTTCGTCCATGTCAAAAGGTGTCTCGATTCGATTTTAGATCTATGAGCTTACATATCCATGGAACTAGAGCTTGGTATCCTTATGAAAAAAGGGGTAGAAACATACGTATTATCCCCTAATTTATCCCCTTGGATTGGAATTTATTTCCATCAACCTTAATATCGCATGAGTCTACGGTGAGATCATCATTCCCTTTGATTCAATATAGGAGTTTAGAGGACAAATTACAATACTAATGACATGTGATCATTTATCCATGATTTAGGTTTAAAGAACTGAGAAGAATAGTGTAGTTTCATTATGGGAATATGGTGAGAGTAGGAAATCAAATTGGTCACCAACGTGGCATCATTCCAACAAGGATCAAATCTCTATTTTTTTTTTTAAATTCTACTTCAGCTATTTGTTGGCACCATTCTTGTTGTTTTATGCAGTGTAATTATTTTCAAGGATTTGGATCTAAAGGAACGATTATCTATAAATTTTGGTTGTGCTAGCTCATATAATGAGTTTCCTTTCAAGAATAATTTACAAATTGCTCCTTTTTGGGTTCCAATACTAATTTTGAAACCTCTTGTTCAAGTGGCTTCTAAGCTCGCCCTAACATTGCTAGTTTGGATTTTGGAGCTCTATTTGGACTAGAAATATCTAAAAAGGATGGAATTAATGAGATTTGGAACAAGATACTATTAGTATCTAGAAGATTGATCTATAGATTCACTCTTATGTGTCCACATTCTCTAGGACCATGTAGAGGTAAAAAATTTAAGGTAAAAAATGAAAGAATAGAAACATAGTAGGTGCAAGTACTAGGTGACAAATCTCTAATGATTGACACCAAAGAAATATGTAAATCTACATTGAGTGTGTTTCTTTTGTAAATGGACTTATTATACCTTTAAAGAAAAAACCTTATTACACCTTCTAAAAGGCGCATTGTCAATATGAATACATCAATGACATGACCAAGGAGTTAATTAGGGGTGACCCATATTTGTCTCTTTGGAAATGTAAGGAGGAGACATGATTCATATGATTTTTACGGGGAAGGAAGCTAAATTTTTATTTTTTCCTGTTAGCTCAACCATGGACCCTGACCCTGAGAGTGTCAAGAGAATTGAACCCGTGACCTCTAAATAAGAAAGGTGCTTTAATGACTCAAACTCTACCAATTGAGTTAACCCTCTGGGCTACTAAGAAGGAAACTATTACGTTGACCAAGTTAAATGATTTAATATTATTAGCATGGTTTGAGGGTTTGGAGAGATGTCATTTTCACACTTTTACCCTTTACTTATGGTGGATTTGTTTCAGGAAGAACCTATCGCTGAATTGTAATTTCTTCGTTTTAATTACTTCAACATGGTCTTATGGGCCACCATTTTCATCCAACACATAGATTAGGTTTTGAGAGATATCATTTACACTTTTTATCTCTACTTTTGTGGGTTATTGGTGTTTCCGGAAAAACTAGTGTCTTTTCGATCTGCTAGTCCCACTAAGATGGGGTAGCTATCTTAGAAACAAACAATTCAAAGCACTTCGAGATTTCCTTTATGTATGATAGATAAGAGAGAAGCAAAGAGGAGCAACCTGTATCTTCCGCTTGGCTCCTTGCTTGTTTCCTCTCTCCTTTGATAGAGCTTTCCACTCTTCTCCTACTTGTCCCGCTTTAGAGAACACCTGTAGAGGCAAAGCAACAAAAACACTATCAAAGCATCTCAATCTATGATATCATAAACAATGCAGAATCAGAAATACATTGACCATACAATTGCATCCACAAATAACAAGATTCACAAATACACGATTATATGGAGGAAAACTCAAAGAACTTTATTGATAGTAGAAATAGAAGAGAGGATTACAACCCAGCTGTCTAATCTAGCATCATCCTCCCAGCATCAAAGCCCTCTTCACCTCATGAAAAGCAAGATCACCCAACAATACAATGTCTCTTCTCAAAGAGAAACCAACAACACTTCCTTACAAATTACAAAATTCCAGCCTCTAGATCTCTCAGATGAGGGATCCATTTATAGATATTTGTAGAGGGGTGAGTCAGCTCTAGGTTTTTGATTAGTGTCATTCCACTAATAGTTCTTGGTTCCACTTAGATATTTCATTGATCTCTTACTCATCCCTGGGCGAATTCAGAGAGGCAAGTGTCATATGAGAAGTTTCTAAAAGATTCTCTGGGTTTCCACTTAGAAAACTATCTCTGCCATTTGTCTACTCTCGCTCATCGCACCCCACAGAAGGCTCTTTCAGTATGCATCACACCTGGCTGATGTAGTAGCCAGTATGCATCACACCTTGACCATGGAGCAGTCTGTATGGTCCAGTTTTGGTCAGTTCTGAGTGGTTTTTCAGGTGGAACTTCTGGGAAATGATGTAATCAGTTGACCATGATTCTTTAAGGTGTGAAACAACACTTTTAGGGGTTAAAGAGCCCTTGGTTTATCGACATATGTGATTGAGGTTGCAGAGCCCAAATATATCTATAACAGTTGCCCCTTAAAGCACGAGGTCGTAAATCTTTAGATGTCGGGTGAAATGCTTTATCATGAGGATCCGAGGTATTCGAACTAGAAGCTGACCTATATAAAATACAATACAATACATCATATTCATATTATTTTCATGATCTAGCTGAGGTGGGCATTCCCATGCTCAGCTTTATAAATTCATTTTCATGTACATAGGACAGATAATCGTCTGCTGTTGGAGACTGGTGATTCTTATAGAGTCATCATCCATTAGTTTGGATGATCATCTGTGCAGCTTCCGTGTACATTTGATGTCTTTATTTTCCTGAATATATCGCAGCCTAGATGGATGAAACTAGATCTAGGGTCTTCAACCTCGTTCAATCTTTGCCTGATGTACAAGTCGATCCATGTGAAAAGATGTTCTGAAGTCGAACATGGAAATACATCGCCTGATTACCAACCAATGATGTAAGTTGTTAACAGGCACGAGAGGAATCACCGATAATGATAATGACCCTCAAGGTACTACAGTAAAATTTATGTGGTGTGAATATATGATCTAATGTCGAACACCACGCAAAATATTTCGATCGAAGGCCATTAATGTAAACCTGTCGCCGAAAGTGAGAAAATTTCCATTGAGGCATGCAAGCTTCAAAGTACTAAAAGGGTTGTTCCTAAGTCAACTCCTTGGATAATGAGCTGACGTCGACAAGAAGTGACCCATCGTAGGAGGGCATTAATGAATCCACATCTACAACATGAAACGAAGCAAATGACTTTTTGGAGGTGAAAACAATCTGATGATATAAGGTTCAGGGATGGCGGTCATGAAAAATGGAGGGTGAAGGTATTGCAGTGGATGAGGCATTAGCTGGGTGGTGAATTCTCTGAATGACTTTTCTTGAACATATCGGCAACACTGAGATGGATTGGTAGCATTAACCCCAAGAATGGATGGTACGAAGGACTAATGGTGATGTGATCAGTGAATGGAATAACCTAACCCGACTCAATCATGGTGATGGAGTGAAAGTGTCATGTTCAAGAGCGACCTGCTACCAATGAAGTTCTTCAAGTTTTCTTCCCTTTTTCCTAAGTCATTACTGACCAGTACCTCTTTATTTTTGTCAAGCTTGAGGAGGATAACATATTCTTGTTCTATAATTTTCCCTTCGAGCAAACCTGTCGCTATGTTTGGCGAGTCTAGCGATAGTGAAACTCGTTCTTGTTCGGATGGAAAAGTTTGTCACTATTGTTTTAACGAGTTTAATGAAAAGGATAACTCAGTCCTTTTCATGTTTAGAGAGTTTGAAAAGGGACGAAAAGGAAAATCCAGCAGTCCTTTTTCGTGGCATAATCCCTTAGGTCCGATAAAGTATAAAATAATACGAAAGGGATGACTTTTCGATTGCTTTAGCGAGCTAAAAAAGACAAGCGCACGATATTTTTATGGAATGATCCCTCAAGTCCAAAAAGATTAAAATGTAGAGGAGGGATGGCGCTTCCCCCTACTTTAACGAGTTAGAAAGGCTAGTAGCTCGACAATATTTTCATATTTTATGAGTCTAAAAAGATCTTAAAAGAGACTCATTTTTTGAGGAATGAGTGATGTTTTCGGGCAGCAAATGGTTCCAAGTAAGTTTGGAACTTCTCAAACATAGTAATGTAAAGAGGGTGGCTAACAGAATCACTCATCACAGTTGTTCCTCAAAAGGGTAAACAATTAAGTGGAAGCGTATGATCGGCCAAAAGAATGGAGGTGATGGTAAGAACACAACCAAGGCTTGAAAGGCTGATAGCATGGCAATCACAGAGGTCGTTTACTGAAGGCGGGTTTATTTTTTAATGAGCTTGAACCTTGTGTTAACATATGCTCAGTGGCCGGTTTATTTTTTAATGAGCTTCAACCTTGCGAAAACATTTCTCATTCTAGTCGTTTTAAAGATGTCTCTCATTAGTAGGTTCATTTTTTAGTGAGCTTGCACCATGCGAAACTTTTCTCATTGCCTTTTTATGTAGGCTGGAAACGACCAAACTACAGAGCTAACTACACTAAAAGCTAAAGAACTACTGAGGTTAGGTAGGATAGTTTTGTCTTTCGCCTAGATAAAACATTTCCTTTGCTTTGTCCGCACACTGCTGACAAAGGTGAATGGTGGATTAGACCAATCACCTAACCTAAGAAGTTGACACTAAGAAGCTAAATGGATAAACTTGCTAAGAAATGAAAGTGGTCACTTTTCACTTGCATAAAAAGGTTTGCATGCCCCCATGTATTGAGAAAATGAGAATTTCTAGGTTACCTTATGGAAGTCCCTGCATTTAAGCATGATTGTTTCGTCTGCGGAGTAGACAAAACACTTCCTTGGCTCTGTCCATTGAAATAGACAAAGGTGAATGGTGTGAGCTTCTAATCACATAAATTGCAAGGAGATAACTGTTTCATACTGATCCCATATCCTACACGGAAATGGTGTTTCAGACCGGTCATATAACCTACAAGGAAATCTATTTTTTCAGCTGGGTTCGTCTGCCGAAGCAGACCAGGGTGCATGCCCCCTAAGCTTCGTTACATTCATCGAACTACTCGCGGTAATTAGGTGGATGAACTGAAGGTTGAAGAGACATTCTTGACGTAAAGAGACCATTTAGGGATGATTTTTGACTCATAGCTATGTTTGAACCAGGAAATGAAAGCTGGTCGATAAGTTGCACCACTTTGCCTTCATGTGGGAAACACATCACTCGAAAGAGTGTGGAAACAATAGCTCCCATGCTGTAAACATAGTCACATCCAAGGAGTAGATTGTAATCTAATGGCCCTTGGACTACCATCACATTCAAGTGAATGGTTTTCCTTTTCAAAGTTATAGGAAACTTCGAAAGAATCCCTAACAGTCGACTGGTTCCTTTGTTGAAGCCTGATAAATTTTGATTCTCAGGCAGAAGCGATAGCGAACCAAGCGCTCTCCAAGCAGTTGAGGAAAGGATACTCACTGAAGCCCCTTCATCTATGATAGCGCCAGACACGATCATTTTGTAAACTTGTACTATGATTCAGAATGGTACATTAGATGGAAGGCAGGGTCCCGCTAGTTGATTCCAATCGAAGGAAATGACTAGATTGCTTGGAGGGGGTACCGAATAAATGGCTAGATGAACCTCTTGAAAATGGGGACTTTCCTCCTGTTGTAAAGGAACGGGTGGATTGCCCCCAGCTCATCAGACTCTGTGTTAACAAAAAGAATTTGAACGGTGTCGTTCTCATTCTCTTTGGAAACTGTATCATCTGAAGGCGAACCTTCTGAAGGCAAGACTGGGTCAACTGCCATTTTGACCTGTTGACTTCGGTCCAGTATGGACTCAGAATGTTTACCTTCAACGATAGGCGTTTTGACTGACAATTGAGTTATGTTAGTCGGATTTTAAACTGGTGATGGACTTGGCAAGAGTTTCTTGTATCCAGGTGGAAGTCGCTGCGGTGAAGTAGGACGGTTATCCAAGACACTTTTGGCTTCGTCCAGAAAAGGACAATAGTGAAGGGCATGATCGCCTTCACACAACCTACATGGAAATCTGAACTTTCCTTTTTTTCCATTGATTTCATTTTCACTAGTTGATGGTGTGCTCTCAACATGATCGACAGAGGTTGATGACACCGGACGGTGCAAACGGGGAGACCATTCTCTCAAGATCTGCGAATGCAAGGACAATCTCGATGAAAGTGGTTTCCTTTGCAAATTATGCATGGAGATTTGGGTTTGGAAGGTTCAGTGTGCAGATTTTCGCCAGATGATGCATGGTTGCCCCCTTACTTGACTGACTTCTTCTTCTTCTTCTCCTTCCCTTTCTTATTCTTCTCAGTTACTTGGTTTTTAGCATCACTAGTTTCACCAGGCGAAGAGGAAGAAGGCAAGGGAGAAACAAACGAAGTAGAAGGTGAGGGGACAACTTCAATATCATCTGGTTGCTGATTTGATTGCTAAGGAATCACGGTGTTTTGAACGACAGAGGTTGAGAATAGCCATACCGGCAGGCCAATTGTGATTCTTGGAAGGGACAATGTAGCCATATATGGAGCACCAATATCTCCCCAAGAAGTGAAAGGACTAGGATTGCCCCCAAGGGGAATTCCTGGATTGGTGGACTCCATTACCTCAACCTAAGATCAACGAAGGAATAGGGATGTTATTCCGAATTAAATAATTTTTAATGACGCTTTGACACAACTTTGCTTTTTCAATTTTTAAGAGTCGAGAAAAAGCTAAAGATGACTCTAGTCGCCTTCAATTTTTAATGAGCCTGAAGTGACAAGTGCTCAGATGGACCTTTTCTTTTAAGGAGTCGAAAAGGAATGAAAGTGACTACTCTGGAAATCTAGATAGAGGGATTACCAAACCAATCGCAAAACTGCAAAATACACCTTGGTGGTAAATTAAAGAGAAATTACCAAGGACTTATGTATGGCAGTCAATCTTCCCGAATGCTGTGTTCAGTGCATTGCGATCGATAGGGTAGCAGACACAACTTCCTATGGATAAAGGATATCAACCTATTGTGGTCTCCCAATATATACTCGACGGTACGGGGAGCACAAGTCCGTACTAACACTTGTTGTATCAAAGAGGAAGAATCACCCAACCTTCGATGAAAACGATAGTTACCAAGTTTTATGACGCCGGAATACGTCTCTAGCCTAGACCTCTAGATGTGTTGCGTTAGGTTCCAAAGCGTTGTTATGTTCATTGAGATTTATTTTAGAGTTGATCTTGCTTATAAGTTTGTCTTTCAAGGTTCACTGCATGATGTAAATGTAAAATTCCTAAATATGCAATCTAAAATGATAAACAGTCGTTTGTTTTCTTTTAGCAATGAAAATCCTAGCTACTTAAGGAAAGAAGAGTACGATTCTTTCAACAAAGAGCAAAGAGCACACACTAAATGCACTTTTCCTAAATCATTTTCCGCATGCAGTATAAATGCAAATGCACATGCATGTATTTGTTTTTTCGTTTCCTTAATGTGAGAATGCCAAAAAGGAAAACTAAGTACAGATCTGAACTATTTTCTTCAAAGCGACACTTCGACAATCTCTTTTCAAAATGAAAGGAAGACTAAAGTGACACTTTTCGATTTCAAATAGAAAACTGCTTTTGACACTTTAAATATTAACAATTCAAATCAAATACAATGGAAAAAGTACAATCGACTATCTAGAAGAGGAAGACTTTACGACACTCTTTTTTTGACTCAAAATGATAGTTACAACACTTCTTTACATCAAAAATGACAGTTCGATTAAGCTACTCTTGACAAAGGAGGACTGTAAATGATGAAAAATACATAAAAAACATTCAAAAATCTTGATCAATGGAGGCTGAATAATGTGAAGGAAGGAGGCTTCAGCAATGATATATTGATCATAAGCAACAAAACTACTGAATAAAGCTGAAAACAAGGAGGAAAAAACCAAATTTCAAAGAGAGAAACAATAAAATTCAGTCATCACACTTGTCCTTAAGGGAAACAGGGATGCATCTCACCTGCAACACATGGGAGGTGCGATGCATATAGGCTGCTAGTTACAGATAGTGCAATGGACCAGGGAACGAAACTGAGTTTGGTTTTTGCTCAAAATTTGCAGCCAAGTTCAGTGATTTAGGCTGAGCTATGATAGACACTAAAAACAAAGTACAGGGCTATGATCTTATGAGGTTATTGAGCTACCACAAGGGCACTTAGGATGTTTGCAAGTCAGATGTTCAGTTCATAAACCAACCCGAAGATTGATTGAAGCATCGTTGATCTACTTTGCACTTGCATAGCAAGAGCAGTTCGAAGGATAGCTGGCTTAACTTCAAGCTCCATCTGTAGTTTATAAAGCAAACAACAATAAAAAACAAACAAACTATTCACTCCCCAGCGGAGTCGCCATTTTGTTTCTGGGAAAACTAGTGTCTTTTCGATCTGCTAGTCCCACTAAGATGGGTAGCTATCTTAGAAACAAACAATTCAAAGCACTTCGAGATTTCCTTTATGTAGGATAGATAAGAGAGAAGCAAAGAGGACCAACCTGTATCTTCCACTTGGCTCCTTGCTTGTTTGCTCTCTCCTTTGATAGAGCTTGCCACTCTTTTCCTACTTTTCCCGCTTTAGAGAACACCTGTAGAGGCAAAGCAACAAAAACACTATCAAAGCATCTCGATCTATGATATCATAAACAATGCAAATCAGAAATACATTGACCATAAAATTGCATTCACAAATAACAAGATTCACAAATACACGATTATATTGAGGAAAACTCAAAGAACTTTATTGATAGTATAAATAGAAGAGAGGATTACAACCCAGCTGTCTGATCCAGCATCATCCTCCCAGCATCAAAGCCCTCTTCACCTCATGAAAAGCAAGATCACCCAAAAATACAATGTCTCTTCTCAAAGAGAAACCAACAACACTTCCTTACAAATTACAAAATTCCAGCCTCTAGATCTCTTAGATGAGGGATCCATTTATAGATATTTGCAGAGGGGTGAGTCAGCTCTGGTTTTTTTATTAGTGTCACTCCACTGATAGTTCTTGGTTCCACTTGGAGATTTCATTGATCTCTTACTCATCCCTGGGCGAATTTAGAGAGGCAAGTGTCATATGAGAAGTTTCTAAAAGATTCTCTAGGTTTCCACTTAGCTAACTGTCTCTACCATTTCTCTACTCTCGCTCATCACACCTGACAGAAGGCTCTTTCAGTATGCATCGCACTTGGCTAATGTAGCAGCCAGTATGCATCGCACCTTGACCATGGAGTAGTTTGTATGGTCCAGTTTTGGCTAGTTTGAGTAGTTTTTTAGGTGGAACTTCTGGGAAATGATGTAATCAGTTGACCATGATTCTTTAGGGTGTGAAACAACACTTTTAGGGGTTAAAGAGCCCTTGGTTTATCGACATATGTGATTGGGGTGCAGTGCCCAAATATGTCTATAACAATTGGTTCAATGATTTTCATGTCATATATAGAATGTGTTTCTATAGGTGTTGGTTTCACACTTTTACCCTCCACTTATGATGGTTTTGTTTTATGAAGAACCTATTACTAAATTATAATTCCTTCCATAACAATAATATTCATATAAATAATAATTTATCTAAGACATGCTTATGTTTCTTTCCTTACACAATATGATCATTCCAAAACAAGTATATATAATGTAAAATTATTTAGATATGTCATTTTCTCATTTTGGCTTTTTACTTATAGTGGCTTTAATTTAAGAAAAATATATCACATATGATTTATTCCATAACCATCACATATGATTTCTTCAATAACCATCTCTTCAATCTCAGATCTAGAGTGGATTTTGATAGATTCATTTTTACACTTTTTCCCTTTATGTTTACACTTTTGGGTTATTAGTTTGATCCTTTTTGTCTCAAAAAAACGAGTGTGTTTGACATATGCCATTCTCAAAAATTCACCCAAAATAACCTATAATTGTACTATAGTTTATTATTTTTGTATACTTCAACCATGGTTTTTTTTTTGGGGGTTACTGGTTCGATCATTTTTGTTTCACATATATAGTGGGTTTTAAGGGATTTCATTTTTACACTTTTGTTGTTTACTTTTATAGGTAATTAGTTCATCCATTTTCATCTCACCTATAGAGTGGGTCTTGAGATATGTCAGTTTTACTTTTTTCCCTCTACTTATAGTGTCTTTGTTTCAAGAAAATATTATCACTAAATTATAACTTTTTCCTTAAGCATGATTTCATATAGCTAATCATTGACTTAAAAATTATTTATGTTTTCTTATATAAATAATATACTCCTTAAGAAATATGATCACTCCAAAATAAGCATTGCGTTATAACATAATTTCTTATAAAGATGCCATTTTCACACTTTAAGCCTCTAGTTTGATGGATTTGCTTCAAGGGGAAACTATCCCCAAGTTATAATTTCTACCATAAGCATCATATTTGTCTACCTAATCATTTTCATAAAAGATACTTACATTTTCATATTTCTTTCTTGAGAATTCTTATCACTTTTAAATAGATTACGATGTTATATTCTCTATTTGCGATTTGATTTATGAGTTTATTTATATAATCGTGAATGATTTGAATATTGTTGTATTTATTTACCATGGACCCTTATTCAATCAAAACTTCATACAAAAATGAAATAGGAGATAAGGTCATATTGATTGTAATGTGGCTTAAATTGATCCAGTTTATATCCACATAAAAATGATAGATTTCTTACAATCCATTCTTTGGAGTCTACTAAATTAATTCCACTCTAATAAAAGTTGATAAAATTTAAATAAATAATTGACATCCTCTATTAAATAAGGAATGTTCAGATGTGGTAACATTAAATAATAATAACTACCCACACCATGTAGGACTAGTTAATTTCTTCTCTCATAAACAATTCCCATACCATCTTGGACCAAAAGAGCTAGTTGGAATGGTGTTCAAGGACATTGAAGTAGCATGGAGGGAAGAAATGTTTAATGTTGGATTACACATTTATGATGCAAGTACAAAACTTCGGTTATTATTTGATTGTGGATGTGACTATTAATATTTGATTCTGAATGAGTAACATCTATAAAGGGAGGTTGAGTAACTACTGGAAGATTTTGGTCTTTGTTGGACTTGAGGAACACGATAAATTTAGAAATGGAAGGACGTAGTGTTGCAGAATCCTGTGTGCAAAGGAGAGCCATGTGAACAACTTGTAATACCTCATCATGAAAATTTTCTTTAATGTTGGGATCAATTATGTTTGAAATGGTGCCCAATAGGTAATGGTTCCAAATCTGCACCACACAAATATTATAGATTTCAATATATTCACATTTTTTTTATTACAAGATCAAATGAAGATTACGTATATTAGTTGAGGCCATTACCACTATTAAGAGGGATGGCATGGCATTGGCATGCATAGCTATTATATTCTTTCTGCCACTAATAATCTCCAGAACTAGCACCCCAAAAGCATAGACATCAACGTTTTCTGTCAGATGACCATGCATAAGATATTTTGGAGCCATGTAACCTCTGCTAAAAGAAAAATAAGTGTAAATAACATTTTCTTTTAAGAATTTTTATTTTCATTTAACATATTCTCACCTGGTTCCAACAATTGTTGTGCTCAAATGAGTTTGATCTTCAGAAAAGTGTCTAACCAACCCAACATCTGCAATATTAGGCTTGAAATATTGTTCTAATAGAATATTTCTCGCTTTTATGTCTCGGTGGATGATGAGTATATGTGATTCTTGGTGAAGATAAGCTAGCCCACTAGCAGTTCCTAATATAATTGCAAACTTCCTCTGCCAATTTAGCAATTTACCCATGTTTTGCTCTATTGTAAAGTAAAAGTATATCACAAATAACTTAGATATAAATTAGAAATAGCAATGTTGGACATGTGCATGTTAACTATAACAAAAATCAATTTATAGTACTAGGAAACATTACCAAATAAAAAGTGATCAAGGCTCTTATTGGGAAGGTATTCATAGACCACGAGTTTGTTTGGACCATCCACACTAAACCCAAGCAAATTGACAAGGTTTTTATGTTGAATTCGACTTACTAGAGTCACTTCATTAAAGAAGTCACTCACACTTGGCTCTCTATTGGAAAATAGTCTCTTCACAGTAATCTCCCTGTTGTTAAATAATGAATCCATATAGGTGAGGATAGTTTTAGAAGAGGAGGAATGACTTGTTATATAGTTTTGTGAACCCAATGTTTCGGACTACCAAGTGAGTTCATCATCAGGGGATGCGTCAATACATATTCTCAGATATTAATGATTTATCCATGAGCTCTATTTAGGGTGTATATATAGGTTTTTAAAGAAAAGTTATATGAAATTTGGTCAGCCTGTTAGTTTTTCAATTATTTAAATATTTATAGAGTTCATGCTTTTGTGATCCATATCAAGATTGTGAGAGATTTTTCAGTGACAATCACATGGAGTATCTGTGATCCATGTGATTTTCGCTGAAAAATCTCTCACAATATTTAAATATTTGTTATTATTATTTATTTATTTTTAATTAATTTATTAATTTGTTTAATTAATTTGTTTATTAATTAGTTAAAGGGATAAATTAATTAATTGTATTATTTCTTGATTTAATTATTATGTTTATTAAGTTTATGTAAAATTAATTTTTTTATTAATTTGTCTAATTGATTCATTAATTTGTTTGATTAATTAACTAATTTGTTTGATTAATTGATTAAAAGAATAGATTAATTAATTAATTTTATTGTTTATTATTTATTAATATGTCTATTGATTTAATTTTATGTATTTTATTTGATTAATTAATTAATTGTTAATTGATAAATTCAAAAATTAATTAATTAATTAATCATTAATGAATTAATTATTGATTTTTTAATGTGGTCCCTCGAGATTTTTAGGATTTTTTAGAGACGTGGAGCGCTGCCCTAGCCTGCGCTTTAGTGCCTCTGTGCCTTTGATCCTTCTGCTCTGCGACCTGCGGCTTTGGGCCCTTGCCTTCTGCGCTGTTCCTGTGTTCCTCTTTTGAGTTCCTGCGTTTCTGTTCGCTCGTCTACTGCTGGGAGGGGCTAGTAAGCCGAGTTTACCCCCATGGAGGTCCCGGGCTCGCCCCAGGCAGGCCCCAACCCCCCCCATCTGCCTTCATCTGCTGAAGTCTTCTCTCGGCTCTTGGCCAGCTTGCCACAGAAGAAAAAGAGTGAAGCAATCAAGTTTGTCAAGAGGCTAGAAGACATTCTTGAAATATCCCTACCGCCACAGACTCCAATTCAAGCCGCCCTCTCCTTGGCTGAGCGGGCCCTCGTTGGTCAGTTCACCAGTCTATGGCTTTCTCCTAAGACCACTGAGATCTGGGTTAACAAGAACTGGGCTCCTCTGATCAAGAGAAGCGTCACCTCTTACTTCTTAGGACAAGGTTCTTCCTCTTCGAATTCACCTCAAAGGACGACAAGGACTTGATCTTTTAGAATGGCCCCTATTTCATGGGCTCCTAGGGCCTGTATCTCAACAGATGGACACTAGATTTTGACCCTGCAGTCGATGTTCCCACGACTGTCCCTGTGTGGGTCAGACTCCCTAATCTCCTAATGCATTGTTGGAACTGGGACTTGTTGAAGCACATCAGAAATGCCCTTGGGAAATTCATAGATAGGGTAAACAACAAAGATCAATATGACTGTTCCTGTATCTGCGTAGAAGTAGACCTAGAGGCGGGTCTCCCGGAAGCCATCACAATCAAAGTAGGAAACTGGACTCATTTGCAAAAGCTAGATTATGAGCAGTTGCCTTTCAAATGCCGAAAGTGCCATGTCTACAGACATTTTGCCAGAGGATGCCCAACCAATGTGGAACCAGATAAGGGTAAAGAAGAAGGCTGGAACCAGGTCAAGCGCGCTAGGAAAATCCAAAAGCAGGTTGGTCCAAACGGAAGAGGTCCCCATCAGGCCCCTCCTCAGCAACCCCCTTCCAGAATGGATCAAGAAAATAAATTTGCCCCTCTAAGCTCGCAAATAGAGGAAACACAGGATCCAGAAAATAAAAAATCAACCCCACCCTCTAAAGGTACCCCCTCTTCTCCCAAGGGGGCAAGCCTTGCTGAGAGTTCCAAAGGAAATACTGTCGAAGAAGAGGAAGATGAGCATGAATCGGATTGCTCGAAGGAAGAAGGGGAAATAAGAGAATCCCAAGCTTCAATAAGGAGATCCACAAGAGGCCGCAAATTAGATTGGGAAAAAAGAGAGCAGGAAAATTTCAAAGATAAGCTCCAAGGCAGCCAGCCAACCCTTGGGAAGCTATTAGCATCAAAAACAAACATGGCGAGAAGCCAGCCCCAAGGCTCTAAGGGAGCCAACCAGAAATACAAATTATGAAGATAGTCTCCTGGAATTGTAGAGGTATGGGGAACAGAATCAAAGAAGAAGCCATCATAAGTTTAATAAGAACAGAAGCTCCTGACATACTCCTCATCCAGGAGACCAAACTGGAAGACTCTGTCTTCCTTCAGGAAAGTAAGAAACTCTGGAAAAAATGTGAGGCGAAAGCAATTTCAGCCCAATGGGATTCTGGTGAGTTGGGCACTCTTTAGAACACTAGCAAATTCTCAGTCATTTCTAAGACCCTAAACACTCACTGGCTATTCTTAAAATTGTAGCACTTAGACTCAAAAGAGATTATTAGTCTCTTCAATGTGTACATCCCTAAGAATGCTAGGGAAAAAAGGCCTGCTGGGAATCCATAAGAAACCAAGCAGACCTCGTTAATCTTGAGAATACCATCATTACAAGAGATCTAAACCTCACTTTCTTATCAGCAGATAAGAGAGGAGGCAACATTGTTCGAGATCCGGCAAGGGAATGGGCAGAGGAGCTTATGCAGGATTGGGACCTGCTGGACATCAAGCCAATCTTTGGTAAGTACACTTGGACTAATAAAAGAATTGGTCCTGGCCACATTGCTACCAGATTGGATAGATTCTTACTTCAAAGCTCTTTTCTTCTACTTGGATTAGAGGCTAGAGTTCATATTCTCCCATGTAGCACTTCTGATCATAAACCCATCAAGCTGGAACTAGCATTTCAACTTGACCTCGGACCAATTCCCTTCAGATTTAGCCCGCTCTGGGCTAAGGAACTGGACTTCATGCAATTAGTTAAGGGCATCTGGATGCAGCCGGTCAAAGGCTCCCCCTTTTTCGTCTGAAGGGGCGTTGAAAAGCTGGGCCAAATCTCTACCCAATCTAGCCAATGAAAGGAAAAAACTCCAATGCACTCTGGAAAATCATCATCTGCAAGCTGAAACAATTGATATAACAAAAGAGATTCTAGAAAAAGAAGCCCATCTCCAGCAAAACTATCACAAGGCTTGTCTAGCTGAGGAAGAGTACTGAAGACTTAAGTCATGCAGCCTTTGGCTTAAAGCAGGGGAGAGGAACTCTTCCTTCTTCCACAAACAAGCTCGGGCAAGTAAATGTACCAACTCCATTTTCGAAATCAAAGATGGAACTATCATTCACAAAGACAATGCAAGCATAAAAAAATCTACCTCCCTTCACTTTAAAAGCCTGTATAGTGAAGATATAAGTATGGATCAAAATTCTGATATGATGGACGTGGTCCCCCCCCTTGATTAATGTTGAAATGAATCACCTTCTTGAAGCTAAAGTCACCAACAATGAAGTCAAGGATGCCTTCTTTTCCATGGACCTAGACAAAGCCCCTAGGCTGGATGGATTTATAGCCATATTCCTCCAATCTTGCTGGCCGATTGTGGAAAAAGATTTGTACAAAATAGTTATTAAGTCCCAAGCTTTACAGAAAATTGGAGGCAGCACGAACTCTGCTTTTCTTGCTCTCATCCCCAAAGAGAAAGGAGCCAACACCTTCAACAGGTTTCGCCCGATTTTGCTATGTAATATTGGTTACAAACTGATTACCAAAGTCATCGCTAATAGACTTAAGCTCATCCTCCCCAAATTCATTCTGGAAAGCCATGGATGATTCATTCAAGGTAGACAGATAGTGGACAATTTCATTCTGGTCCAAGAGGCAATCCACTCAAGCCTGAGTTGCAATAAAAAAGGTATGGTTGTCAAACTTGATTTAGCAAATTCTTTTGATAGAGTTAAGCATAGTTTTTTGCTGAAAGTCTTACATAAGCTTGGATTTGGTGAGAAATTTATAAATTGGATTCGGGCCTGCATTTCGGAGCCTTGGATTGCTCCATTAGTAAATGGCAGAGCTGCTGACTTTTTCAAAGCCACGAGAGGGCTCAGGCAGGGGTGCCCTCTCTCACCCCTTCTATTCGTTCTTCAAGCCTTTGTCCTCAGTTTCTATTTGGACAAAAAAATTATGGATTAGGAAATTGCTAGGATTTGTATAGCAAGAGGTGTTAAAAATATAAATCATGCCCTCTTTGCAGATGACACCTTGTTATTGGGAGCTGCCTCTGTGCTTATAGCCTCCAGATTTAAAGGAGTTCTGGATGAGTTTTGTATGGTTTCGGGAAGCAGTCTAAACAAGGGAAAATGCCATATCTATTGCTGGAACACCACTTCCATCTTGCTCAATTCCATTTCCAGAACCTTTGGTTTTACAGTCTCCTCAAACTGGACATCCTTCAAGTACTTAGGCCTACCCATTTTTCTTAAAAGAGCCTTCAACAAAGATTGGCTCCCTCAATTGGAGAAATTCAAGAACAAGTTGCTTGCCTGGGGCTTTTCCTGGCTCAACATTGTTGGTAAGTCTATTCTCATAAAATCAGTCCTTAACAATCTTCCCTTATTTCAGTGTTCTGTCCTTCTCGCTCCCATTGGCATTCTCAGAAAAATGGAGGAGATCATTTGAATTTTTTTTTGCAAGGAGGGCAAGCAAAATGAGAAAAAGGTTCCGTTAGTCAACTGGGAATCCATCTCCAAACCACTCTTGGAAGGAGGCTTGAACTTCAAAAATCTTGGATATCATAATATCACTATGGGAGCTAAGCTCATCTGGAGAATTATTGCACCTAACCCTGGCTGGGCACAATTAGCTCTTTGGAAAAAATACTTCAAAGGCCAACGCTCTTGCTGTCTAGATCACCCTCTGCCGCTCCCGAATTCGCCCTTTTTGAAGTTCTGTATCAAATCCTGTCCTATTATTAATGCCCATGCCTACTGGGTTCCCGACAATGGAAAAAGGATCAACCTTTGGATAGACAAAATTATGAACAATGAGTCGCTGGGAGACTGTCGCTCTCTTCAAGCGATGCGCAAATGGATGAACGATGTTGGATTGCGTTCCCTGTGGGACATTTCAGTTTGGCAGGATTCACGCTGGGCTAGCTGGAATCTTGAAACGCCCCCAGATTTGTCTATGGATCGCGAGGTTCTACTCTCCAAGCTCCACGGATTGGCTCCAATGTGGATGCGAAGTAGGGATTCAAGAGGTTGGGGTGTGCAGGCTAGTGGTTATTCTATTGCTCAAGCATACACCAAACTGTGTGAGCAACCCCATGTGGCCACGAATCCAAAGCTGTGGAAAGGGATATGGCATTTTCGCTCCTAGCCAAAAATTGACTTCTTCAACTCTCTGCTATGCCATTCCAAAATCTTAACAGACGATAATCTTCAGAAGCGAGGCTAACATGGCCCTTCAAGGTGAAGACTTTGCAAGGTAAACTAGGAAAGAGTTTCTCATCTGATGCTTGAATGTACCTTCACATTGCAGATCTGGATCGAGTTGCTGGAAATTTTGAGTTCCAACTTCGCTTTGCCTTCCTTCATACCTATTTTTTTGATAAATGGTTGCAAAGGTATCATAGTCCTCCTCCAAAAAACAAAATTATTAGAGTTGCTTGGTCTATCCTCCCTAAAATTATCTGTTGGTAGGTTTGGCTTGAGCGAAACAAAAGGATTTTCAGAAACTGCAATCAGGATGCCAAGCTAGTGGTAGTTAAAATTAAATTCCAGTTAAAAGAATGCCTGAGACCATAAAGATGATTTAAGTCTCAACCAACAAGATATAAATTGGGGTTCTTCTCTCGATCTTCAGTTCCAAAAGATTGCAAAGAGCAGCTCCCTCCCAAAAGTATGGCAAATAAGGGCTACATCAAAAGAGTTTTAGGGATGGATTGCAAACCATCAGAGACACTTTCTATTTTTTGATGGGGCTGCAAAGGGCAATCCTAGAAGAGCTGGTGCTAGAGGAGTCATATTGAATCCAGCTGGTTTTAGGATCCACAGTTTCGCCTGGGGTTTGGGCATCGCTTCTAGCATTCAAGCTGAGGCTTTGGCTCTTTTCCAAGGACTCAAGATTTTGAAAGTGCTAAACATCAGGGAGGCTAATGTTATTGGAGACTCTCAGGTTATCATTAACACTATGGTAACTCATTCTAAGCCAATGGACCTAAGGCTAGCAAGGCTGATTCACAGAATTACAGACCTTGGAGACTCTTTCCAGAATTTGAATTTCTATCATGTGTTGAGAGCCAATAATAAGGAGGCGGACACTGAAGCTAACAAAGCAGCCCTTCTTACGGCTGGAGCCCTGCTCAGAGGCGGACAGGAAATATGGGAACCAATTCCTTAATTTAGAAAGCTGTCATGTTTTATTGCCTACTGTTAAATCAGTTTGTATGTATCCACAATCTTGGGAAAATCTCTGAAATTGACCGCATAGTAGCAGCTAAAAAGAGATGTGAGCTAAACATAAATGTCACGGTCTTGCAAGGCCATACGACACTTCTGGATTTAGACTCACCTTTTGTAATCTGCTCTTTAGCATTAAGGCCAAGTTTCTAATATATCCACTACCTGTTTCTGTAAAAAAAAAAAAATGATTGATTTTTTAAGATTCAATTAAAGGTTTCCAGGCGTTGCTTAGTTTTAATCCATCATCCCGGTTCAAATGAAATAGAAAAAGGATGAACAACTTGAAACGGGACGATAGATTAAAACTAAGCAACACCTAGAAACCTTTAATTGAAATCTTAAAAAATCAATAATTAACTCATTATTGATTAATTAATTTATCAATTAACAGTTAATTAATTAAATAAACAAATTAATCAAATAAAATAAATTAATCAAATAAAATACATAAAATTAAATCAATAGACATATTAATAAATAATAAACAATAAAATTAATTAATTAATCTATTCTTTTAATCAATTAATCAAACAAATTAATTAATTAATCAAACAATTAATGAATCAATTAAACAAATTAATTAAAAAATTAATTTTACGTAAACTTAATAAACATAATAATTAAATCAATAAATAATACAATTAATTAATTTATCCCTTTAACTTATTAATTAATTAATAAATGAATAAACATTAATCAAATTAATTAATTAATTATTTAAACAAATTATTTAAATAATTAATTTTGTATAAAATTAGTAAATATAATAACTAACTCAATAAATAATAAAATTTATTTATCCCTAATAAACTAATTAATTAAACAAATTAAAAAATTAATTAAAAAACAATAAAAATAAAATTAAATAAATAAATAAATAATAATAATAATAATAATAATCAATATTTAAATAATTGAAAAACTAAGAGGCTCACCAAATTTCATATAACTTTTCTTTTTAAAAACGTATATATATATATTCTAAATAGAGCTCATGGATAAATCATTAATATCTGAGAATATCTATTGACACATCCTTTGATGATGGACTCACTTGGTAGTCCGAAATGTTGGGTTCACAAAACTCTATAACAGGTCATTTCTCCTCTTCTAAATCTCCCTGTTGTGTAGTAAAACTCCCTACCACATATCCAATATATAATGTTCAATTATGCTATAAATTTATCTCGTTTATATTTAAAAACTCAATAGAATAAAATGAGCATGAAATCACCTTATACACTGAACCAAAACCTCGATCAATTTTATTTGCGGTGTTGAAATTTTTAGTCACAAATTGCAGAATTTGAAATTTAATTTTGATTTAGATATCGCTGTTCATTGTAAGGTTTATAATAATCTGCAAAATAAACAACTTATTAATGATTTTATAAATTCTATATAACCTTTTGATCAAAGTATTTATAAATTTTAACACATTTTTACCTTTCAGAAATATAATATAATAACAATATAAAAATATACACGATTTTTTACCCATATTTTTCACTCTTTCAATTGTTATTTGTATTTGTTATATAGAGAAGCTTGATTTTATAATAAATTTTAGAAAAGGAAAGAAAAACTTTTACTATTATCCCAACATAATAACAACAAAATTATCACATTGCTAAAAGTCTAAGATCCATGAAGATTGTGTAGTTGAAAACCTTATTTCGATATAGAATAGTGTGGTGTTAGGGACTTTTTTATATGAAGAAGGAAGTCACAACAAATTAAAAAAATAGTCGTATGATTTTAGAGGTTATTTTATTACAGAGAATATTTACAATTATGTGTCCATGCTGAACTAAAATACAAACTATGTGTAACACGATACATTGTATCTCTTGAACCTCTGACATATGGGCCCTCTATAACCCATGGACACGAAAGAAGCTTGAAATCATGTACTTTTAATTATGGCTTCCTGTATCATGCCTTCCAATTCTATTTTCTATACTTTATGGAGAACAATATAATATATATTATATATTAGAAATTATAGTCAGAAAGGAAAACTTGAATTCATTTATATTTACTCTTTAATATAATGTAATTTTTTTATATATCTAGTGCATGATAACTGATTTCACGCTACATCATGCAGGGGAACCAACATAGAGTGAGAAAATAAATCTGGTGTATCAATTCCATAAATTGAAAATTTTAGTCTCATTTTCTAAAAATCAGCAATCATTGAGTGACTAATCTTTTTGCTTTTTATACATTTTAAGTTGTCTTTAATATTAATTTAAACTGCCAATGTTTATATATATAATTTTGAATCAAAATATAGATTATAAAATTATTGGTAAAATTTATATAAGTATAGTTCAAAACGTTCTTTATGGAACTAGCAACCTTGAATACAACAAAAAAATGATGTGTACAAAGAAACTTATGTTTTTTAATGTCTGTTTATATTTTCTTTAATTATTCCTCTTTTCCTAGCCTCGCACCTTGTATAGATGTTTGGAGCATTCTTGGGAGGTAAACTACTTTGTTCAAGAGAGGCTTGGAATATTTAAGGAGAAATAATCTATCATTTCAAATATGTAGGAGTATATTAGTTAAGGAATGGTTTCATATATCCATTCATGTTAGGCGTTTTAAAATAGTCAAAAGCAGAGTCAATATGTTGCTTCTAGTTTTAAGGTGTTAACATGGTATTTTCTAATTTTCATAGGGTTATAGGTATCCTAGTTGTTGGAAGGTTGAGGAATCATTGGAATGCTTGGTATGGATTTAGAAGGTAAAATAAGCCCTAATAGGAGGTGGGAATTTGGAGAGAAAAGGAATCCCAAAATACATTGTCTAACACACATATACATGAATCAAATCCCTAGCATATGTAACACTAATAATATGGCCTAATGAGAACCAAATCCAAAGAGAACATACACTCAAGACAAATAAAGAGGACTCAAATAATAGTGGTCAACTTCAACTTTATCATGGTAAATTTATGATATGAAATTAAGTCCTCATTAGCAAGCTTCTAGTTAACCATAAATAAACAACAAATTTATAAGCTTCCAACTTAATGAGAAAATATTGTGATAAACACAATTGTTAACATAGGCTAATGAACCTATATATTCTATCATTATTTAATAGATAATTTAGTGTAGTGTGACCTTCTATAATATAATTGTTGCAAAGGAACAAGGTAGTATATTGTTGTTGTATAGATTTGCCGCAATTTGTTGCAATAACAAAAGGAATATATTATTGTGTAGCTTTACAACAATTGATTATAACTTTGTGTCTTAAAGTAAATGCCAAAAAAATATGACAAATATGGCGACCAACATATTATAGGTAGCAGTAAAAAAAGGACATATTTTTTTCAAAAAAGTCATTACCTAAAATACTTAATAAAAATAGGAGCTTTTTCCAAGGGTGAGGGGAATTGCAAATGGAGAATGGATAATAGACTAGCAACATATTCTTCCTTTTCTTTGCATGTCCTTCCTTCCCAAAGTAGTGACATGTTTTATTCTTTTGGTTCTTGGATGATTCAAAACCATTAATTTTCCTTGAGTTTTCTAGTTGAGATACTCAAGTTGATTTTGACTTTCCTTCTACATCAAATTTCCCTTTGCTTTGAGTAGGTGATACCAATGCTTTCTACCAATATTTCCTTCAACAATAAACCTCTACTCTTCCTTGATAAATATATCATAGAAGGTATCGAAGGTGTAATCCTTATCATCTTCTTTGTGTGATCTCAAATTTGTGCAAAACAAGGAACATAACACATCATAAGGTGTCCTTAAATTCATGAGGACCAGTTCAATAAATTTTCCATATTTCTTCAGATAGTTCTTTCCATAGTCACCCAACTTCAGTTGCAACTCTTTCACACGAGGTAGATAGTGTTCAATTCTCTCAAAGGAATGGGTATTAAGGGAGATCAATTCTTTTTCTAACTGCATGACCTAACTTTCATCAAATTTATCAAAGAATGAATTTGACTTCTTCCACGCCTATTAAGGGTGGTCAATCCTCCTCATATGAAAATTGGTCATGATGACCCCAACAACATCATCCTTCTTTCCATCGATAACGAACTTTATATGGTCATCCTTCAAATCTAGAACAACAGTCTTTCTATACTACTTTATCCTTTTTCTCTTAAAAAATGTTTCCATATATGATGCCCATACAACACATTTTTTTTCCATTTAGAACAAAAAGATAAATGTTGGAAGCCATCTCTAGATTCACGATAGATATGATCTCTCAAACTAAGTTTCGCTCAAAAAATCGATTAGCCAAGATTCAATCACTATAAGATTTGACTGAACAATATTTACAAATAATGGGGTTAGGTTTAAATTATCAACTCTGACACCATGTCAAGGAATGAAGGGAACTGAGAATAGATGATGGATAATAGAGTCTAAATAGAAATTATACAAAAGACAAAATAATGCTCAAAGATGATGAGTGGTGTCTAGAGACATCATTATAGCATTTAAGAAAAATCAATTATGATCAAAACATCACAATTCACAATGAGAAATACAATTGAAATCAATATTTCCAAGTAAATTCATGCATATTATACCCATAAGGTCCTTCACTTACAACTTCCAAATCTACCCAATTTCCTTGGATTGTGTACAATTTGGTCAACAAACAAGCATTGATCGTTATAACTATTTCCAACAAATCCACACTATCTCATCAACTCACTTCTTGATGCCCTTCCAATGGCCCACATCAACTTGATGGTTCAATTGATGCCTTTCACCATTCAATTTTTGGTCATATAAGTCTACTACTCAGTTAGCTACTATGCTAGGTGATCATTCGACTATCGGTTAGGTGTTAGTCAACCCTTTGACTAAGTTACTGCGGGAGCTCCATAGGTGTGATGAACTAGCATAACCTTCAACCAACAAATTGATTAGAACATTATGCCTTAAAGCAAATGCCAAAAAAACATGACAATTAATGGAACCAACATATTATTGGTAGAAGAATAAAAGTATATGAAAAATGTAAAAAAAATGGTACCTAGAATACTTAATGAAAATAAGAGTTTTTTTATAAGGGTGACAAGTGAATGGATGAGAGCTCTCTTTGATTCTAGAGGAAATATTAGAGCTTCATATGCATGGGGCCTATATCAAGCTACTAGTAATCAAGAAGAGGCTAATGCCTTATTGTAAGGAATCCTCATAGCCAAGGAAGATATGATCCTACCTCTAAACATAGTTAGGGACTGTATGGGAATTAGAAAAGCAATGATAGGAAAAGTGATTCCAACGGATAATAAGTTGGAAAGCATTATTTCTAGGGAGAAAAAGAAGACAATATCCTTCACAAAAATATCCTTTGTCCATGTCAAAAGGGGTTTCGATTCGATTTTAGATCAATGGGCTTACATATCCATGGAACTAGAGCTTGGTATCCTTATGAAAAATGGGGTAGAAACATATGTATTATCCCCTAATTTATCCCCTTGGATTGGCATTTATTTCCATCAACCTTAATATCGCATGGGTATACAGTGAGATCATCATTCTCTTTGATTCAATATGGGAGTTTAGAGGACAAATTACAATACTAATGACATGCGATCATTTATCCATGATTTAGGTTTAAATAACTCAGAAGAATATTGTTGGTGAGAGTAGGAAATCAAATTGGGCACCCAAGTGGCCTCATTCCAACAAGCATCAAATCTCTACTATGTTTAAAATTCAACTTGGGCTATTTGTTGGCACCATTTTTGTTGTTTTATGCAACTCATTTATTTTCAAGGATTTGGCTCTAAAGGAATGATAACCTATATATGTTGGTTGTGCTAGCTTATATAATAATCTCCATTCGAAGAATAATTTACACATGGCTCCTTTTTGGGTTCCAATTCTAAATTTGAAACCTCTTGTTCGAGTGGCTTCTAAGCTCGCCCTAACATTGCTAGTTTGGATTATGGAGCTTTATTTGGGCTAGAAATTTGTAAAAAGGATGGAATTAAGGAGATTTGGAACAAGACACTAGTAGTATCTAGAAGATTTATCTTTAGTTTCACTCTTATGTGTCCACATTTTCTAGGAATTGTGTAGAGTTAAAAATTTTAAGGTAAAAAAAGAAAGAATAGAAACCTAGTAGGTGCAAGTATTAGGTGACAAATCTCTAATGATTGACACCAAAGAAAGATGTAAATCTACATTTGAGTGTGTTGCTTTTGTAAATGACCTTATTACACATTCAAAACCAAATGGCCTTATTAAACCTTCTAAAGGGTGCATTGTCGATATGAATACATCAATGACATGACTAAAAAGTCAACTAGTAGCGACCCATATTTGTCTCTTTGGAAATGTAAAGAAAAGACGTGATTCATATGATTTTTACCAAGAAAAAAACTAAATTTTTAATTTTCATGTCAACTCAACTACAAACCGTGACCCTACTAATTAAATTAACCCTCAAAACTACTAAAAAACTAATACTTTGACCCAATTAAATGATTTAATATAATAACATAATTTGAAATTTTATTAATCTTAAATCAATTAATTAATTAGATAAATAAACTTAATTAAAAAAAATAAAAAATAAACCGGATATTAAAATCAAAAGATATATTTAAAAACGTTCTCCTTAAATATATAACATGATAGTACTAACATGTAACCTTTAATATGCAAAATAATACAGGGAAGTGTAGTTTAAACATTACCTAAGTTAATTTAAAATAATTAATTTTTACACCGCCAAGGGACGATGAGCGTTGTTTTTCAGTATTATTGAAGTACATTAAACGGTCAGTATTATTGAAATACATTAATAAAAACGTACTATAATTTATAAATGTTTATTTTTTTTAATTGTGATCAAAATTTGACAGATTTTGAGAATTCAAGTTTAAGTTATTTATTATATAAAATTTGAGTGTTTTAAAAGTTTTTCAGTGTCAAATTTATTTATGCATTTAAATATGTATTTTAAACAAACAAAAAATCATAATTTTTCTTGAAATTGTATCAACAGATTTAGATGAAGAGCCCAATTTATATATAAGTTAGATTATCCCAACAAATATCTAAAATAACTAGAGTCTCAACATATACATTATATTATGGCATAAGCCAATTTTGAAAATTAATAAATGTGCTTTGATATTTTTTATATAAAATGTCAATAAAATAAGTAATAAATGAATATGAAATGTTTTAAGGAATGCTAGAATGCATTCAAATATGTATTTTAAACAAACAAAAAAACATAATTTAGGTGAAGAGACCCTTTCATGTATAAGTTAGACTATCTCATTAACAAATATCTAAAATGACTAGAGTCTCAACATATACATTATATTATGGCATAAGTCAATTTTAAAATTAATAAATATGCATTGATATTTTTTATATAAAATGTCAATAAAATACATCAAATGTTTTAAGGAACGCTAGATCAAGGGATAGAAAAAGTTTTGAACCCAAGCCTTCTCTTTCAGTGAGACTTCATTTCCACAACCATTATCAATTGAGCTACCCTAAGTGAGATGCAATAATTATATAATATATATTTATTAATCAAATACTTAAGTTTCAGTTTATTTATTTATAAGTTTTGGAGTTTTTTAAGTATATTTTATTATTGAATTTGCTTAAAATTCAAAAAGATTAGTTGGAATCACAAATTTCACTTGTGAATTTTCTATAATCTTAATATCTCAATAAATTTTCATAACAAAAATACATTTTAAACAACAACAAAATTATGAAAAAAACTCTATAACATATAATAATTAAAAAACACCAATAATTAATAAACAAAAAAATACACATTATTATAATTTTTTTATTTTTATTTTTTAAATCCTATTAACTTGTTTTAACCGTTTAAAGGAAAAACATTTTTATATATTTAGATGCTATTTAATAGAAATATAGCCTGCGAGAGGCTGGTATAACAAGGCTTTAAAATATATTTCAGCTGGTTCGGATCTTCAAAATAAACTAGTTCCCGTGGACAAATCACTTACCACTTGATGGTTGTACAGAAGGACCACTTCCATTTCCAAAGGATGGGGCATAGAAGGACCACTTCCAGTTATTGGTGAGAGCAAAGGGACACCATCACTATAAGTACAGATTTAATAAGAGGGAGGCATCAAATAATTTTCTTGTAGAGTATGTAATTTTTAAGTTGTATTTTTGAAAATTATATAAATTAATAAATATTTTAATCATAAAAATTTATTTTTTTTAATATAATTTATTTTCATTTTAATAAGGTCATTTGGAGTTGAATAAGTCAAAGGTGTAAATAAGTCAAAGTGTACAAGGTCAATACGATTAGAAATTTTTTGGTTCTTTACTAAGGAGTTGTTTTTAATGTGATTTTAGAAATCTTTTGGTTCTTCATTAAGGAGTTGTTTTTAGTGTGATTTTTTAGTGCAATCTGATGGGAAAGTTTGAAGTGAAATCTTGATTTGTGTTATTTAAACTGGTTTTTTCACTGTATATATGGATTCAACGCCCTGAAAAACCTTAGGGCACTTCAATTGCACAAGATTACCCATCAAACTTGTGGTTTCAATAAATTCCTGCCAAATTTTAGAGAAATTTGACCAGAAATACCCACCCTAAAAACTTCCAAAAAATCACACTAAAAACAACTCCTTTTACTGGGAGAGCATCTTCTTCACTCGATCGGTCAACGGTGTACAAGGTCAACATAAGCGGAAACTTCTTGGTTCGTCACTACCTGTGCTTCTTCTCCATCTTATCGGTCAACGGTGCACAACGTCACTATACGCGAAAACTTCTTGGCTCTTTACTACCCGTTGGCCCTTTACAAGAGAGAATAAGCTTGAACACTACATACATTTTCTTAAAATTTTTGGACTATCCCACTGAGCTATTGCTAACGGGAGTATAAAGAGCATTAAGGAGAGAGATACATTGGAAGTGAAAGTGAAGTGAACCATTTCACCTCTGTAATTACAGACGTTGGAAGGAACCATTCTTTAAATCTTAATTGATTCAAATGAATGTGAAGCTTTCAACTAAAACATCATTTGCGCTCCCTTCTTGAGACGTAAAAGAAGAGCCAATTGAAAGGCAGAGGGAATGCAGGGTGCAATTTCCTTCACAAAGGACGGCTTGACTGAGTCTAGTGCTCAATGTCATCATTGCTATTTATGATTCAATTTCAAATCAGCTGGCCATTTAGTTTCGGGATTGTCTCATTTCAATGGTTTTTGCTTTTTGAAAACCGATGTTGTTGTCTTTCAATAAGACACTCCGAATATGTATATCTCTGCTTTAAATGTGATGGAATATGTCCCATGCTGCCTGCTTTTTGAGACTTGTTTTAACACTGCTTCAAATGTGATGGAATATGTCCACATGCTGCCTGCTTTTTGAGACTGTCTTGAACATCTGCCCACAGATGCCTTCTCAAACATCCTGGAAGTGGCTTCATATGCCACCATTATGTATCTTATGATGGCTTTTATATTGTCTTAATATAATGCATTTCTGTTTTTTTTTCTCTGAAAAGAAAAAAGTCGTCACTGCTCTGTGGGTCTTGACTTCAAAAAAATTAAAAATATTAGAATTCAAAAAAAATAATATTAGAAATACAATAAGATAGGAATAATTAAATTGTTAAGTTAAATTAATAATAGATAATTTGGTCAAATTGAAATTGAATTAGAGATAGAATTAGATATTATTAATTACTAACATAATTATATTTACCAATGTAATTGCGCTTAAAGAGTAGATGTGTAGGTGTAATGTAAGTACGTAAACAATTTTAAATGTAAAAAAAAAATAGTGCAAACATTTAAATGTTGGGTCAATTAATAAAAGATATTAAAATTCAATTTGTTATATTTTGATTTTGTTATTAATTTGTAAATAGGCTTTGTTACAATCCCATGTCTTATCAACACGTATGCCGAAAAACCATAACTTATTTCATAACCAAAATATTTTATAACAATATCGCAAGATTCTTAATAGTGGATATTATTAACTTGTAAAAATTAGGCTTTGTTACAATACCATGGGTCAATACCACGGCTTATCAAAACCACATGCCTGAAAAACATAACTTATTTCACAATCAAAATATTTGATAACAAAACTAAAAAATTCTTAACCATGGATATTCATCCTCACTTTACCATGAATATTATTAACTTGTAATTAGGCTTTGTTACAATACTAAGGGCCAATACCATGGCTTATCAATACCTCATGCCCAAAATAATAACTTATTTCACAATCAAAATATTTTATAACATTTTAACAAAATTCTTAATCATGGATATTCACCCCCACTTTGCTATTGATATTATGAACTTGTGAATAGGTTTTGTTACAATAGCATGGGCTAATACCATGGCTTATCAATACCACATGCCAAAAAATGATAACTTATTTCACAATCAAATATTGCACATGACGTGCATGATGTAATGGCTGGGGCGGATGGCTTTCACACCGCCCAGTCAAGTTCGAATCCTGCGGAGGTTGTATAAATTCGAGAATGAGAGGGTCCTACCGAAGCTTACAAAACAAAAAAAAAAAATTTTTTTTACAACAATATGATTCTTAACCATGGATATTCACCCTCACTTTATCATGGATATTATTTACAATATTACAACAACATGATTCTTAACCGTGGATATTCACCCTTAATTTACCATGGATATTATTAACTTGTAAATAAGATTTGTTACAATACCATGGGCCAATACCATGGTTTATTAATACCACACGCGCAAACACCATAATGTATTTGACAATAAAAATATTTTAGTTTAATTTAATTTTATATTATTTTTAAACTGAAGCTAAAAAGAAAAAGGTTATAATTAGTTTTGAGATATATATAAACCATCTATCCTCACGACTACCAAAAATATTCCCATAGAAATTTAATTAAGGTTTTAATAAAATAAAAAATGAGAATACTTTTTATATTTAAAGATGTGAAATTTATATAATACAAATAATATTGGTAGGAACCAACATAGATCCATTTTAACTAAGGATCCAAGTGTTGACAACACACAAACGAAAAGGAAGAGAGGGGGAAGGGGAGAGACAAGGTAGATAGTGACAAAGTTAGGGTGGAGAGAGAAAAAGAGAGTGAGTGTGTGTGTGATGGGGGGACACAGAAAGGGGGAGGTGGGAGAAAGAGGAAGGAAGAGAGAGAGTAGGGGAGAGAGAATGAGAGAGGGAGAGAGAGAGAGATGGAGTTGGAGGGGGAGAGAGAGGGAGGAAAGAACAATGACATAGAGAGATAGAGGTGGAGAGAGAGAGAGAGAGGGAGTGACAAGGGAGAGATGGAGAGAGAGTGAGGGAGAGATGAGAGGAGTGAAACGGGAGAAGAGGAGGGGAGAGAGAGAGGGAGACATAGGGATGGAGGGGAGAGACGGAAGGGGGTAGGGAGGGAGGTAGTGATAGAGTTGGAGGGAAGAGAGAGAGAGACGGGGGGAGAGATAGAGGGAGGTGGGAGAGAAAGGGGGAGAGAAGACTCAAGAGAGAGAACGAGAGAGAGATGGAGTTGGAGGGGGAGAGAGAGGGAATGATAAGGGAGTGATGGAGAGAGAGTGAAGGAGAGAAGAGAGCGGGAGAGAAGGGGAAGAGAGAGAGAGAGAGAAGGGGAAGAGAGAGAGGCGAAGAGGAAGAGAGATAGGGAGAGAGAGAGAGGCGAATAGGAAGAGAGAGAGAGAGAGAGTTTTGGGGGTGAGATAGAGAGAGGGAATAAGAAAGAGATACATAGATACAAATATAGATATTATATAGTATTATATAACCAACCTAGATCCATCTTAACCCAGATCTATCAAGCGTTAAGAGGGATCAAATATCTCGAGGTGCAAACCTTTCCTCAAGGTTTGCACCTCGAGAGATTGGATCTCTCTCGGTGCTTGATAGATCCGGGTTAAGATAGATTTAGACTCGTTGATATACACAAACTACATTAATAATTATTAAAAATAGTGTTAAAATAGCTATTAAAAAATGACTATTTGTATTTATATATATAAATAACAAAATGAACATAATATAATAATATTAATGGTTATTATCAATAATACTTATTTATATCTCACTATTATCTCAATCATATATATTATTAACAATATTGACCTTATATATCAATAATATAGTATATTAATAGCATTATAATTATAACAAATTATATTTTATTATAATAAATTATATTATTAAAATAATATTATAGTATATTAATAATATTAAATATAATTTAAATAAAATATAATTATATATTATAATTACAATAATATTAATTACTTGATTTTATAATATTAATATCAATAATATTATTAATATTAGTAAACTTAATATCATAAAATTTATTTTAATTATAATAATATTAATAAATTTAATATTATTCATAATATTATTATTATTATTAAGAAAATAAATAATATTATAATAATAAATTGTATTGCTAATAATATTATAGTACATTAATAATATTAAATATATATTGTATATTTAAGTTAAATAAAATATAATTATATATTATAATATTGATGACGATGACAACGGCAGTAGCGACGATGGGGACGACGACGACGAGGACCCATGGGATTAATATTGAACACTAGGATTAATATTATAAATCCCAGGATTAATATTAAAACCTATGATTAATATTATAAACCCTAAAATTATAATCCTTAATATATTATTATACATATTAAAGAGTAATATTATAACCCCAAACTATTGATAAACCTAAATGATTATTTATATTATATACAAAATGGATTAATAAACCTAAAAGACTAATAATATTATAAACTCAATGGATTAATAAATTTAAGGGATTACTACTATAAACCCAAGAGAACAATATTAAACCATAGGATTTATATTGTAAACCCAAGCGATTATAAACCATACCATTAATATTATAATCCAAGGAATTAGAAACCCTAGGGTTAATATTTAAAACCCTACAATTATAAACCCTAAGATTATAAACCCAAGAGATTGTTAGTATAAACTCTACGATTATAAACCTTAAGATTATAAATCATAAACTAAATATTATAAACGAATAAATGCTAAACCCTAAACCCAATATTATAAACCATAATATTAAACCCTAATTTATTCAATTTTGCAATGTGACATTGGATAAATTGCAATGTAATGTATCATTATGAGAACGATTGTCACACCACTTGTCATATTGCAACGATGTTAGTAAACCAAAATATTAAACCTAATTTATTCAATGCCAAAATGTGACATTGAATAAATTGCAATGTAATATTTCATTGTGACAATGATTGCCGCACTACTTGTTGCATTGTGAGGATTCTTGTAACCATGTTGGATAGGTTTTCGTACCATTCCAACGTAACAATATTAAAGAGTAGTATTAAATAAAAATATTATAAATCCTAACATTATAAAACCCAACATTATAAACCCTAAGATTAATATTATAATCCTTAGGATTAATATTATAAATCGTATGATAAATATTATAAACCGTAGGATTAATATTACAAAATCTAAGATTAATACTATAAACCCTTGAATCAATATTACAAACCCTAATATTATAAAACTAAGTATTAAACCCTAATATTAAATCCAAATTTATAAACCCCAATATTAAAAGCCCAACATTCCAAACCCTAATACTAAATGCAATGTTATAAACCCACTATTATAAATCCAAGGAATTAATTATAAACCCATTGGTTTAATATTATAAACCCAAGGGAAAATAAATCTAAGTATTAAACCCTAGGATTAATAGTAATAAACCCAAGGGATGGTCCACGGTGTTGAAAAGTGTGCAACAAGAAATGCTAAATTTAGGAAGTGCAAAAAATAGAACTGCTAAAAATAACACTTCTAAAAATAGCAGCTTGGCCAATGAGCATTTTGGCCACCTTGGGTGAGAGGTGAAATTGCTAAAAATAGCATCTTCTAAAAATAGCATTTCTGGGTCCCTTCCTATTTATAGCAGTCCCTGGTCTATCTATAGGAAGTAAATTCGAATTTGGTAAATTGCTAAAAATAGCATCTTCTAAAAATAGCATTTCTGGGTCCCTTCCTATTTATAGCAGTCCCTGGTCTATCTATAGGAAGTAAATTCAAATTTGGTCTTACCAGCAATTTGGAATATTAATTAATTAATTCTCCATGAGTTAATTAGTTAAGGAAAATCAAACTTGAAGTCTTTGTGAGAACATGCAATTATTTCTCCACTAATTAGGGAATGTGTCCTTGATTTGCTCCACTAATTGAGGAATTAAGGATGAGTTCTATATTGAGAGGATCAGTTGACTTAGTTTAACTTAGTCAAGTTCAGTTAGATTAATTTAACAAGTTGTTAAAGTAATGGGATATAGTTTGTTGATGCTTGCATGCATGTGACAACTATTATTTTCAGATAACTGTGTATTCACTCAGGGATAACTAATGCATGTCAGTTCTGTCAGAGACCCAGTTGAGATAAGATGTGGGATAGTGTACTATTAGATGCTAGGATATTTCTAGTAAGTATTCCTTGCATGGGGAAGGAAGATTCTTACTTCTATGACTACGTAGTTAGACCTGAGGTGACAGCAGGTATGATTAGGCCAATTTACATGTGTTTTGTAATTGGACCCCAATCAAAACTTGCGCAAGGAAATATGATCTTGGACCTGAGGTGCAACCTTTATATACAGGGCTAGGTAGTCCATGAGCTTTATCATCAAAGTACAGAGAGAATGAGATAGTTTTTGAGTTGATTCTTTTTGTATGTTGTTGAGGATTTCCACTTGATTGATAATACAGTGTTGGGGTTTTATGCTGGTGCTTTCCCCAGTGATATATTCTGTGTTATGTGTGATTGATTCCTTCTTATCAGTTATATGTGTTCATGCTTGATGTTTCTCATGGTTGATTAGCTTCCACAAAGTTTATGGTAGATGTAGATCTAGTATTATGCTTTAGTACATTGCATATATCAGTTTGATCTGCAGGTGAAATTTCTACATGATATCATTGAACTAGCTAATTTGTAGAGAAAATTCTACATGGTATCAGAGCACAGGTGATCAAGGAAGAACAATATACAAGAAGGAATTCGAAGTTTATTATTCGGGATATAGATCTCAAGTTCTTATCACATCTATTTCACCGATGGTGTTCTATGGTTTGAGGCTTGAGTATGCCCTTGATGGCAGCTCAAACTATATAGCTTGGAAGGATCACATGGAGGTAGTATTGGAAGATAATGACCTTAAGGACTTCATTGATCAAGAAGTCCCTAAGCCTACTGATGCTACTCAACTGGTGGAATGGAAGAAGTGTGTGGCTAGAGCTAGGAGAATTCTCTTGGAGGGAGTGCGAGATCACATTGTCTCGAGCCTCCATGGGAAGGAGACTCCATTTGCAATGTGGAAAACATTGAAAGATTTATATTAGAATAGCAGTGATTAGAGGAAGCTGGCACTGAAGGACAAACTTCAAAAGATCAAGTGTGAAAAGGATGAGACGATCTATATGTATCTGACCAAGCTCATCACATGCAGGGATGAGCTTGCAAGTGTAGGGGTTATGATAGCTGATGATGATATGGTGAGTCTAGCACTCCTTGGCCTTCCTAAGAGTTGGCATAGCTACCAGGACTCGGTTAATGGAAGGGAGAAACTGCCAGATTGGGAATGACTATGGTCGGATTTGATGTAGGAGGAGATCATATGGAGCACCAGAGATGGTTCTTCATCCATGGAGGATGAGGAGAACTGTGCCTTAGCGAGTAAGGAAAAGAAGGGGAAGGAGAAGGTTTCTCTTTCTGAATCCAGTTCTTCTAATGGTGGGAAGAAGGTTGACAAATCGAAAGTGCGATGCTTTCATTGTCATGAGGTGGGCCATTATGCTGCAAATTGTCCACAGAGGAAATCCAAGAAGGGACCTAGGGAAGGATCTGAAGGTGAGGCACTTGCTTCACAGTTTGAGTTGGATTTCACACTCTTCGCATGCATGGTTTCATCCATGATGGGAAGTGGTTGGTTTCTTGATAGTGGAGCTTATTTCCACATGACCAGTGACAAGAGTTTGTTCAGTACTTTGGAGGAGAAAGATCTCTAGATACTCATAGTGATGGGTAATGATGAGAAGTATAATGTCTCAGGTGTAGGCATGATTATTTTCAGAGGGAGCATGGAGCTCACCTTACCTTGACCGATGTCAAGTGTGTACCAGGACTGAAGAGAAACTTGGTGTCGATCACGATGCTGGAAGACATAGGCTATGATGTAGTCTTCAGTAAGGGAAAGGTTTTCCTTAGACACATCATCACTAGATAGGTGAAGCACATCGGTTCACGGGTCAAGAACCTATATGCCCTTGAGGTTCAAGATGCATGCAAAGCCTTAAGCAGTAAGGCAGCTGATGGAGACTTGGTGGTTGAGAGGGAGGGTATGTTACCTCTCAACATGCAGTGCCAGAAGAAGTCTCAGACGATTGTGGAGGAGCCACTATTGGTGCAGCAGCTTCAGGAGGTTGTGGGGTAGCCACAACAGGGGAAGCTGAGTGGAGATCGAGTAGAGACATCTACTCATGCAAAGACCTCTAATAGGGGGAAACTTCGAGCCAGGTGGGCTGAGGGATCACATGCAGCCATACCTCTAGGTAGGAGGTGGGGCGATATAGAGTGATTGTCCCAAGGAGGAGGGGTAGGGTCCTTGAGGTACCCAACCTCTTGGATGAGACCTTGCTACGAGAGCCTCTATGTGGAGTAGCAGGAATGGACTACTTGGGTAGAGACAGATGTGGATGGAGCGACAGAGAGAGCTACAGTGCAGGGAATCCCAGAACAGCGCAGAGCATGTAGGCTGCAACAATGCGAGAGGCACAAGTGTGTTGCATAGTGCAGGGTAGCACATAGAAGGGTGCAACGGTGCGAGATGCATGGAGATGTTGCAGTAGCGTAGAGGTCAGAGAGGGAGCACTTGTCAGCAGTAGGTAGAGCTTCAACATCAGAGTATGTTTCTAGCCCAACAGAGAGGTCAGTTGGGAGTTTTTTTTGTTCCAAGTGTTGCTGGAGCAACCACACTTGGTAGATGTGTTGCATGTAGAACATTCCAGAGTTACAGGATCGAGTTTGAGAGGAAGCCTTTCTTGTTGAGAGGGAGTGTTGAAAAGTGTGCAACAAGAAATGCTAAATTTAGGAAGTGCTAAAAATAGAACTGCTAAAAATAACACTTCTAAAAATAACAGTTTGGCCAATGAGCATTTTGGCCACCTTGGGTGAGAGGTGAAACTGCTAAAAATAGCATCTTCTAAAAATAGCATTTCTGGGTCCCTTCCTATTTATAACAATCCCTGGTCTATCTATAGGAAGTAAATTCGAATTTGGTCTTACCAACAGTTTGGAATATTAATTAATTAATTCTCCAAGAGTTAATTAGTTAAGGAAAAGCAAACTTGAAGTCTTTGTGAGAACATGCAATTATTTCTCCGCTAATTGGGGAATGTGTCCTTGATTTGCTCCATTGATTGAGGAATTAAGGATGAGTTCTATATTGACAGGATCAGTTGACTTAGTTTAACTTAGTCAAGTTCAATTAGATTAATTTAACAAGTTGTTAAATTTATGAGATATATTTTGTTGATGCTTGCATGCATGTGACAACTATTATTTTTAGATAACTGTGTATTCACTCATGGATAACTGATGGATGTCAGTTTTGTCAGAGATCTAGTTGAGATTAGATGTGGGATAGTGTACTATCAGATGCTAGGATATTTCTAGTAAGTATTCCTTACATGGGGAAGGAAGCTTCTTCCTTCTATGACTGTGTAGTTGGACCTGAGGTGACAGCAGGTATGATCAGGCCAATTTACATATGTTTTGTAATTGGACCCCAATCAAAACTGTGCAAGGAAATAGGAGCTTGGACCTGAGGTGCAACCTTTATATATAGGGCTAGGTAGTCCATGAGCTTTATCATCAGAGTACAGAGAGAGCAGGATAACTTTTGAGCTGATTCTTTTTGCATGTTGCTGAGGATTTCCACTTGATTGATAATATAGTGTTAGGGTTTTATGCTGGTGTTTTCCCCAGTGATATATTCTGTGTTATGTGTGATTGATTCCTTCTTATCAGTGATATGGGTTCATGCTTGATGTTTCTCATGGTTGATTAGCTTCCACAAAGTTTATGGTAGGTGTAGATCTAGTATTATGCTTTAGTACATTGCATATATCAGTTTGATCTGCAGCTGAAATTTCTACATGATATCTGTGAGCTAGCTGATTTGTAGAGAAAATTCTACACCTTGGATAGACAGTGATTGGGTGCTTTGTTAAGGCACTCCTTGATGTGAAGTCACTGGTTCAATTCCCGGCTCCGATCGGGGTGATATATTGGAGATGATGAAGATGTAGTCCTGCCAAGCTTACAAAAAAAAATACTTTGTCCACCTGGGGTAGCTCAAGTGGTGATGGCCGTGGAAATGAAGTCTCACCAAACCAAGGGTCTTGGTTCAAAGCTTGTGCTACCCTGCCCTCGTAGCGAGGTGAATAATGGACATGTAAAAACGAAAATCGGAGAGTCTTACCAAGCTTACAAAAAAATAGTAACAAACCCAAGGGATTAATATTATATATCCATATGATTAATATTATAAACCCTTGGGATTAATAAACCTGATGAATTAATATTATAAATAGAAAGGATTAATAAACCTAGGGAATTAGTGATATAAACCCAAGTGATTAATATTATAAACTCTTGGGAATAATAAACCCAATAGATTAATAAACCCAAGAGATTATGAATATTATAAACTAAAGGAATAAATATTATAAACCCAAGAGAAAATAAACTCATAGAACTAATATTAAACTCTAGCATTAATAATAATAAACCCAAAGGATTAATGATATAAATCCAATGGATTAATAGTATAAGATCTTAGGATTAATAAACCCAAGGGATTTATATTATAAACCCAAAAGAATAAACCTAAGGGATTAATAAACCTCGGGGGTTATTAATATTATAAACCAAAGGGATTAATATTAATATTATAAATCCTAAGATTATACAACCCAATATTAAACCCAATATTATAAACCCTAGTATTAAAAACCCAAATTTTCAAACCCTAATACTAAACTCAATATTATTAGCCCAAGCGAAAATAAACCCGAGGGAAAATAAACCCAAAGGATTAATATTATATACTCAAAGGAAAATAAGCCTAAGAGAAAAATATTAAACGCTAGGATTTATATTATAAACACAAGTGATTTAAACCCTAAGATTAATATTATAAACCAAAGGGATTGAAAACCCTAGGATTAATATTATAAACCGTGTGATTATAAGCCTTAAAATTATAAACCCAATAGATTAATATTATAAATGCAATATTATAAACCAAATACAAAAAGCCCCAATATTGTAAATCAAAGAGATTAATGTTATAAACCCAAGGGAATAATCTTAAACCCTAATATTATAAACCTTAATATCGAACCCCAATTTTGAAATGTTGCATTGCAGTGTTGAATAAATTGTAGATTCAATACTGCTCATGTAATGTTCTAAAACATAACACTCAAATCTACTCTACTTATCTTCGGAAAGCAATTCATGATTGAGAATCTATATCAAAATCATGCATCATCATTTAACACATATACAAGAGGATATATCTAGGGGAAATAAACAGCTCAAAACCCCTTCCTATATGTATTGCATTAGTCAAAAAATAGAGAAGAAATACAATGCTTGCTTTATATTGAGAAACCTTTGCACAAGTATAATCTATCTCACTGCCTCACAGACTGACTCTAGCCAACACTTAGCCAATTTTCCTTCCTGCTAACCTCCTATTTCTTTGCATTGTTTCTCAAGGAACTAGCCCCCTATTAATTAGGGAAATTCCCATCCAGATCTGCAATATCCCTTCTTCTCTGATTGCATGCACCACCTGTACAAATTGGATAATTATACAACTGATAGTACATTACCCTTGAACTCCAACCTCAACTGGGTTACTCGAATTTCATGCATGCATGATTTAATTATTAGCTAATTGACTAAGCTAATAATTAGTTAGCTTAACCATTTATTACTAAGTTGGTTAACTACATAACACATGTATGGTCATGTGTTCACCAAATACATAAGTGAACCCACAAGCTGCCTGTAAATAGTAGCCTCCACTTCCTCACCTCAAGTGGCATCTTCCTTCCTTCAATTGCCTACTAGAGGAGTGTCCATGGATTTGATACTCTCCATGTTGAACTTCTTTAGTATCTCATTGGCATAGTTTCCGTGAGATACAAATAGTTTCCCATATCCTTCCATACTTCCAAACCAAGGAAATAATGCATGAGTCTCATGTCCTTCATCTCGAATTCTCTTGCAAGATCCTCTTTGCAAGATTTGATCAACTTCTCATCACCAGTCAGAATCCAATAATAGACATATTATACTATAATCAATATTTTACCTTCACCAACAATATTATAAAGGTTTTCATCTACTTCACTTTTGGTGAAGCCCAACCTGGTGAAATAGTTGTTGATCCTGGTGTACCAAGCTCGAGCTGCTTGTTTCAATCCATGTAATGCTCACTTGAGTCTACACATGCGACTCTCTATTGAAGGTCTCAAATCCTTCAGGTTGTTCAATGTACACCTCATCCTCAATCACTCCATTTGAGGAATGTTGTTCTCACATCCATCTGATGGATCTTCCATCCCATCTATGCTGCAAGTGCTAGAATTGATCTTATAGAAGAGTACCTTGCTACTATAGCAAAGGTATCCTCGTAATCAATTCCCTCCACCTGAGACAATCCCTTGGCCACAAATTTGGTCTTATGTTTCTCTATGCTTCCATATGATTCTTGCTTCACCTTGTAGATCCACCTCGAACCTACCATTGACTTGTTAATAGCATCATTATCACTCCTAAGAGCCTTCACTTTCCTGCCAATTTCTTTCTCAACAGTTGCTTTAAATTAAAAAAACTTGGAGAATGTTTGGTCTTTCTTTTGCATTAATAAAATCCAACACTTACATGAACATCACATAATACCCGTGATTGGCCGTGGAGGCTGTCGAGAAAGGTCCACACACATTTGAGTGAAATATTTCAAGGACTTCTTACGTTCTACTGTCCTTATCATGAAAGGTGGCTTTGGTGTACCTCCCTAGTTTACACCCTTTACATGTATTGCATCACTCTAGTGCACCCTTGGGAAGTCTTGTAGAAATATGTTGCATGATCTTCAAAGATCCATGGTGCAAATAGCCAAGTATCCTATGCCATATTTCACCGATGTCTTGACTCTGCACCTTCTCTGCTTTCGTGCTTAATGCCGCATAGTCTTCAACATCCAATTTGTAGAGGTTCTTCACATGAAACCCAATCCGCTTCACTTGTCCCATGGTGATGTGTCTAAGGAAAGACTCCACTTTGCTAAATATCACATCCTAGCCATGGTATTCCAACATAGCAACTAAAACTAAATTCTTCTTTAGACCCATAACATGCATGACATATTTTAATTTGAGAGGGGAGACAGACTCCCTCTGAAAAGTAAATGTACCGATATCGGTCACGTTATACCTTCCATCATCTCGCATATCGATGTGCATCTGGACGTCCTTCTCCTCTAAGGCACTAAAAAATAAAAAAATTCCCGCCATATGGAATGAGGTTCCACTATCCATATACCACACACTACCCATCATCGATGTCACCATGCATGCAATGATGGTGAAATCCAATTCGAATTGTGAAGCTAGAGCTTCATGTGTCGCTCCTCTTGAGGGCTTCTTGCTAACCTTCTTGTGTGGACACTTTGTGGCATAGTGTCCTAGCTCATGACAATGAAAGCACTTGATTTTTGACAAGTCTTTCTTCTTGCCCGCCTGACTAGATTCTTCTTTGGATTGGGATTTCTTCCCTTTCCCTCTCTTTGAATTTCCAGCCAAGGCACAATTATCGTCATCCCCAACCTTGGATGAAGTCCCGTCTCTGTTGCTCTGCCTTATTTCTTCCAACACTAGATCGGACCATAACCGTTTGTTGGGTGATTTAATTGTGAGTTAAATCCCTGTCATTTAATTTTCCAACCCGTGGTTTCGTAAACTGACAAGGTATACCTGGTGTATATGTACTAGGTGGTTATCTTTCATATTAGATTAATCTAATGCAATTGAAACTAAGAAAATAAATAAAACTAAATCCAAACCAAAGAAATTGAAATCACACTTGCATAAGGGAAATCACACCATGCTTGCATAAATGAAAATCACACTTGCATAAAGGAAATCACACCACGCTTGCAGAATTGAAAATTACACTACACTTGCATAATTGAAATCACACTTATGGAATGGAAATCATACTTACACTTGCATAATTGAAAGCACACTTGCTGAAAGGAAATCACACTCGCACTTGTTGAAAGAAAATCACACTCACACTTGCATAATTGAAAGCACGCTTGTTGAAAGGAAATCACACTCACACTTGCATAATTGAAAGCACACTTACTGAAAGGAAATGAAATGACAAAACTATACTATGCTACCAATATATACAAAGATATGAAAACTGTGGTTGATGGGGGCCCTCCACGCTTCAGTATGCCCACTAAACAACTATCACATTTTGGAGATAAAAATAACATCTTATATTTCATAAAGATGGAGAAAAGCTCAAAAAAATTACAATATGGATGAATACAGAGATAGGATATCCATTAGATACATGGGTTCATTTGAAGGATGCACCCCTATTTATACAAAAACTAGGGATAACTGATCAATAAATACATATCCCTCAAATCTCTCCTAAATCCACATTTGTCTCAACCAATCTCCTAAAAATACAAGATACAAATCCTCTCCAAATTCTCTCATAGTTTTGATAAGGACACATATCAAAAACTCCATGATTCTTCTCCTTTAAATGTGCTTATCTTAATTATCCATATCTTCCTCAAATATTCTATAAATCCTCATGAGTTGGTATTTGAAATTCGAATTTGTAGTTAGGAGGCCAAGTAGGACCCTTCTAGAATCTTCAAGTAGGCCTACCATATCATAAAAATCATAACATTTTATATATATATGAAAATATGTTAATTTCCTAATAATTAATCACAAATTCACTTAAAATACTTAAAATTAATGAATTTGGAAAATAATAATAATAAACCCATATGGTCATGAAAATGGTTACTAATGTAGGGTTTATAGAGTTACAGATAGAGAATGAGGGTAAAATAATGGAAAGAAAGGTGAAAGTGGATTTCATTTTGGAGACCCAACATACCCCCCAACTGAAGTTGTTGCATGTCCTCATGCAACTATTGCATTGATTCCCTTAATCATTAGTTGATATTCTTGAAATGTTTTGCTTTTATATGAGCTTTGGCTTTATATTAATTCTCTTTTAACTTTGCATAATCGTATCATTTGATAAGTTTTATTTGCAAAGTGTACTTTGAAAATATTTGATTGCAACATATATTTTTATGGTTGGTTCTTGTGTGACAACCAAAATTTATAAGTATTGGTTCTTGTGTAACAATACTTGTTGCATCAAAATTCTTGAAAATATTGAGAATTCCTTTTTTAAGTCCCATAGGGACTATCAACCATTTAATATGCTCATCTATTGATCATTTCAAAACACATAATCTTTTGGAATCAAAATGAAATAATAGTTGATTGGGAAAAATATGTTGGTTAGAATGAAATGAAATGTGTCATGTGGCATGAAATGTGAATATCCCTTCCCCCCAACTAAAGGTGTTTTCAGTTTTTGGAAAATGAGAAAGGGAATATGAATGTGGTGATGGATTTTCCAAAATCACAATTTTAGCATTTAAGGAATTACATGATTAAAGATTAGAAAACAACATACCTTCACTTACCTTAAAAGTGGACAAGTTATGTATATCAAAGAGTGTGGCTACTGCTACTAGATCATGGAATATGTAGTAAAATAATTTGATCTGCTTCTTCCTTCTCTTGGTTGTATGTGCGGATGAGATTGGGATCTTTATTGTTACAGCTACTAAATTCTGAATTGAGTCATGCTGCAAACTGTTGAAATCATGTAGTCTTCAATCATTCCCACTTGGTGGCATAATTATTATCTATGTGAATAGGTGTGTCGATGTCGAACATAGAAAATAAATTGTTGGATTACTGGCCATTAATGAATGCCATTAACCAACACGAGACTACTCACCATTGATGTCAATGAGAGTCAAGATGCCTAAGTACATCTTACTAGGTACGAATAGATGTGTTGAAGTTGAGTCACCTAGAAGGTCTGACAAACAGGGGACATTGATGTATTCCCACTGTTTATTGGCGAGAGATCTTGCCATTAAGGCATGCAAGCCTCAAGGTACTTGAAATATCTCTAGTTTTGATCCCAGATGATGTGTTGGAGTCGATGGGTCAAAACTTGTTAGAAGGAAGGCCTTAGTGAATCCTCCATCATCTAACGCGAGTATGAAATAATAATTTGAAGAACTATATATGGAAAATTTGCATTGAAGCAAGGTTTATTTGACGAGAAGGAAATGGAAAATGGGATGATTCAACTTTGTAAGGGAGTTGAATGACTTTATTTTTGGGTTAAGGGTGAGTGAAAATTGGGTAGGAAAATATGAATATTGCAAAGGGAAATGAGTTTTTGGTAGTAGGGAGATGGAAAATTATGGATCAACTGTAGGCTTAGAATGAGTAGCAATGGTGTAATGGATCTGTGTGATTTGACATGAAACGATCATGCTCTTCTGAAAGAAACTTGGTCTGTGCATATAATGATCTCCTTCATCGTTATGTTTCTAGCCAATTTTGAGCTCCATGCACTTAATGCTTCATCAATATACCATAAACAAAATTTACATAGGTTACTGAATTGTGTCAATTCTGCAGCTACCAAAAACATGAATTGTTGCATTGCCTTGCCACCTTACAACCTACAATTAGACTCAAATGGTGGTTTTTCAATTATTGCAATTGGTTTTGTTAATATTTTCAGGTTTTTATGAAAGTTGAAGCATGTAACTATGTTTTTCCTTTTTATTTAGCACTCCACCCTTGTCCACGATCCTGTGGATCATGAAAATGCCCAAAATTAAAAATTCTTGGATTAGCTTCAAACCAATGCCAAAGCGTATATTTCATCATTTTGAATCCAACGCACTTCGTTTCACTGAAATCTGACTTTGGATGCTCCCGGAATCACGTTCTGATCATTTTAGGAAACAACTAAAAAATGAAATTTTGAGTTTGCAGGGATGCCCAGTCAGCAGTCCATATGATGACGTGGCAAGTTGATTGTGCCTCATCGACCAATGCATGATTGACATGTGTCACTGTTTCATTGGTTTACATATTTAATTTTTGTTGGTCAACAGATTAGAGTGGTGGGCCAAAGAGGAAGTGCCATGTGGACCAACCATTGGTTGCCACGTGGCCTCCTCATAGCGACCAAAATTATGTTTGGAGGTTGAATGGCCTCAACAAGAATTAAACCTGAGACCTCACGCATACCACCAAATCTCTTTACCAACTTAGCTATATTGTTCATTGTTAAATATAACCAAAAAACTATATTTAAGTTTAAAATATGCCCTTTTGGGGGAGGGGGTTGGGGCTAAGCCTTAGCCCCTGGTCCCATGCAACACAATATGACCATGGCGCGGAGGATTGGGAGCAATTTTAACCATCTTACAAATTCACCCACCGGTTGGGAAGGCTATATTCGTGCACCGTTCTCGATTTTTGGGCGCACCGGTCGGGTTTGGGTCGAATTGTAGGCTCATTAACAACAAAATTGGGTAGAAACTTAAAACAATCATATCTTTCTCAATTTTTGGCCAAATGAGGTGAAAAAAGAGTCAAAATAGGGGTTTTGAACAGTTTTGGATCCATTGGAGACATCAGTTTTTTTGTTTGATCTTTCTAAAGGTATGTAATTATACTTTTTATTGTGAATTTAGATTTCTTATCCAATTTTTATTGCAAAATTCTAAAACTAATTTTGTTCAATTGTCTTTTCTGATCTTCTAGATCACAGAGAGTGTAAGAAGAGAGCATAATCAGAAATATTGAAGCTCTTTTATTCAATTAGAGTGTGAAATTTAAAAGACAAAACACAAGGATTTGATCTCTAAATTTAGATTGTGGCTCTCAAAACTCTATCTATTCTCCTATTTTCTCAAATATTCCTTCTCTTTCTTCATCCTCCTACAAATGATTAATGAGTTGGGTGGCTCTTACTGCACCACCAATAAAATAAAATTGCAATTAAAATGAAAACATCACAAAACTTGATTTTATTCATTACCTACTCTACTCTACTAGAAATAGAAAAATTGATCAAGTGTATGCATATTTCCAATGTAACCATGTGCGTAACAAGAGTAAAAATATATTCATGAAAAATATGCATTAAAACACATCAAAGCATGAAAAACCAATTGTTTTGATAATGCAATTAAGAAATAAGGTGATTTGATCCTTGATTGGAACCATCTTTCAATAAGGCCATGACATTCCTGATTCCTTTCTTGGTTTAAATCACTTTGAATATCCTCCTTTATTATGCATTCCTTAGATTCTAGTAGTTTCTCCCCATCAACAGTATTGCATGATTCTTCAGTCTCTTCAACAAATTGACAAGAGGAATCAAAAGAGACTTGAAGATATTCTTGTGGAGGTGGAGAGACAAATAAATTTTTGAATGCAGTTAACATATACTATTCATGAGAAGTAGATATCCCAGTTGTTGTTAGGATTCGAGAAAGTTCTTGGAAGGAAATTCTTCAAACTCCTTAATTGTTTGTGAATTACTCCAACTGGTTGATAATTCCTGTCGTGCACACAAATTAGTACAAAGTATTGAAAAATGATTGAAATTTAAAATGCAAAATGATTTTAACATGCTTTTAACCATGCATCTAAAAATGAATGCAACTATAATGAATTGTCTAAACTTCAAAATAAACACCTATGTATACCTCCCCGACAATGACGCCAAAATGTTGGGTGATTTAATTGTGAGTTAAATCCCTGTCATTTAATTTGTCAACCTAGGGTTTCATAAACTGATGAGGTATACCTGTACTATATGTACTAGGTGGTTATCTTTCAGATTAGATTAATCTAATGCAATTGAAACTAAGAAAATAAATAAAACTAAATCCAAACCAAAGAAATTGAAATCACACTTGCATAAGGGAAATCACACCACGCTTGCATAAATGAAAATCACACTTGCATAAATGAAATCACACCATGCTTTCATAATTAAAATCATACTTGCAGAAAGGAAATCACACTCACACTTGCATAATTGAAAGCACACGTGTTGAAAGGAAATCACACTCACACTTGCATAATTGAAAGCACACTTGCTGGAAGGAAATCACACTCACACTTGCTGATCCAGGTGAATATTAGTGGCCACCCGCCAATTCCACTCGGAACCCCACCATTGTTTCTTTCAGTTTTTCAGTTTCCTTAATTGGAGCATGGTTTACTATTTTTAGCATTTTTTCGAGTCTTGAACTTTCAGAGCCGTTTTGAGGCCCTAAACGACGTTTTTTGGGAAAATTGGGAGCAACATGGGTCCATGGACCGATGTTCCTCATCCCAAAGTTGTTTTCCTCGGATAGATATCTAATGAGGTATTATGCGCGTCAAACAAAGATCGTATGCCAAAGTTACGACCCCGGGAAGTTGATGTACCAATTTACCCAAAACGAGGCCCATAGTTTGGCGCTTCATCTCCTAGGGTTAGGTTTTTGGATGTTTAGGGTCTTACATTATTTCTCAACAATAAATAGGCCTTCGAGCCTCATTGTAAGACAGTTCAGAGGCATGTAGCTTCCACATCTCTCCTTAGAGACAAGCTACCATCACTCGAGCTAGTTTATTTCCATTTTGTTCGTAAGCATATTTCAGTGTTTTACATTAATGAAATAAAGTACTATTTCTGCTGCATCTCTGTATTTATGGTTATCTCTGTAGTTTGTTGCGTTCTTGTTTAAATCTGGATCAGTGGTATCAGAGGGGTCTGCTCTTTCTCTGTTTTTCTTTTCATGTCCCCAACGAGGTCGGGATATAAGGAGTTAAGGTTTGAACTGGTCAAACCTTTGCAAGACCAGCCTTGAAAATCCTGACGGCCTTCCATGGCAGATGAAAAGAAAGATGAGGGGGTATGAGATCCTATCAAAATATTGCTCGAAAAGGCCCTCGAGTGACAAAGGAATGTAACAAATTATAGAGATAACCATAAATACAAAGATGCAACAGAAATAATACTTCATTTCATTAATGTAAAATATTGAAATATGGTTACAAACAAAAATGTAAATAAACTAGCTCAGGCGATGGTAGCTTATCTTTGAGGAGAAATGTGGCGTCTACATGCCTCTGAACTGTCTTACAATGAGGCTCGAAGGCCTATTTATTGTTGAGAAACAATGGAAAACCATAAACATCCAAAAACCTAACCCTAGGAGATGAAGCGCCAAACTATGGGCCCTGTTTTGGGTAAATTGGTACATCAACTTCCCGGGGTCATAACTTTGGCATACGATCTCTGTTTGACGTGCAAAATACCTTGTTAAAAATATCTATCGAAGGACTATAACTTTAAGATGAGAAACATCAATCCATGGACCCATCAGTTGCTCCCAGTTTTTCCAAAAAACGTCGTTTAGGGCCTCAAAATGGCTCTGGAAGTTTAGGACCCGGAAAAATGCTAAAAATAGTAAACTGTGCTACAATTAAGGAAACTGAAAAACTGAAATAAACAATGGTGGGGGTTCAAGTGGAATTGGTGGGTGGCCACCAATATCCACTTGGATCATCAATTTGAAGTTAGGAAACGAGTTCATCGCCCTGTGGGAGCCAGATCGTGTTGGTACATAAGAAGGATGGGATGTGGAGACTCTTTATTGATTATCAGGCACTGAACAAGATCACTGTCCGGAATAGGTATCCGATCCCACAGATTGATGACCTTCTGGACCAACTGAAGGGGGAAAATATTTCAGCAAGATCAATTTGAAGTCAGGATATCACCAGGTACCAATCGAACCCTCTGATGTGTGGAAGACTACCTTCAAAGCCAAGGAGGGCCTTTCTGAATGGTTGGTTATGCCTTTCGGGTTGACAAATGCTCCTGCAACCTTCATGAGGTTAATGGATGGAATCTTACGGCCATTCACCAACTCATTTGTAGTGGTATACTTGGATGACATCCTGATCTTCAGCCAGAGTTGGGAAGAGCACCTCCACCACATCTGACAGGTTCTCCAAACACTGCGGCAACACAAGTTATGTGCCAATTTGGAGAAATGCACTTTTGGCATGACCCAAATTTAGTATCTGGGATACATTATTGATTAACGGGGGGTGCATATGGATCCAGCCAAGGTCCAAGTCATTCGATATTGGCCATCTCCAACCACTTTGACGGAGCTCCACAGCTTTCTAGGTCTTGCCAACTTCTACTGCAGGTTCGTGTTGGGATTTTCTCATATCACTTGGCCCTTGAGTCAAGTCACAAAGGGAGGAGTGAAAGAAAAATTCTTTTGGTATGAATCTCAACAGAAGGCATTCACAGAGTTGAAACATTTCCTTTTCTCAACACCAGTGCTCGCATTACCAGACTTGCAACAACCATTTGAGATCGAGACAGATGCCTCTGACTATGCTATTGGGGCAGTCCTTACTCAACACGGGCATCTAGTGGCATATCACAGTGAGACACTTTCAGACACAGTCCAGAAGTATCCCACTTATGACAAAGAGATGTATTCCATTGTGCAGGCTTACGACAATGGAAGCATTATATTTTGGGGAAGGAAACGGTCAACCACACAAACCACCAGCCCTTGTAGTTCATATAGACCCAAGGGAAGTTGCAAAATGATCGCCATCAGAAGTGGTCCACATACCTGCAACAGTTCCATTTGAATATCAAGTATAAGAAGGGAAGCACCAATAATGTTGCAGATTGCCTCAGTCAACCACCGATCATGGCGTTAACCACCGTGCTCAAATCTTGTGGGCACGAGACTTCTGATTGGAGTCTTCTCTACAAAAGTGACCCAAAATTCGGCCACACATACCAGAAACTCTCAGAGGGTCATCACGTTCCATATTTTCACCTCCAGGATGCCCTGTTATGCCATCTGGGTCACCTTTGTGTTCCTTCAAGCGAGCGTGCCAAGATGATTTGGGAAGCACACTACAGTCAGGCTACTGGGCATTTCAGGGTCGAGAAAATGGTGGTAGTAATGCAGAAGTATTTATATTGGCCAAATCTTCGACAGGATGTCGAGAAGTACATCAAATCCTGCACTACCTGCACCATTTCCAAACCAACCATCAAGAAGCAACACCTCTATGTTGAAAATGGAAACAAGAAATGCTAAAAATAGCATTGCTATAAATAGCAGTTCGGGTACCAGTGTTGGACATAGCAACAAGGAATGAAAAATGTAAGTGTTAAAAATAGCATTGCTATAAATAGCATTTCGGGATGGATTCCAATTTTAGTTAGTCCCTGAACTAAAATTGAGAAGTAAAATTCGAATTTGATCTTAGCAGCTGTTTGTAAAATAATTAATTAATTCATCTTGAGTTAATTAGTTGTAGGAAATCAAACATGAAGTCTATGTGTAGACATGCAACAGTTTCTCCATTGATTGAGGAATTTATCCATCAGTTAAAGAGATAAGGATGAGTTGTAATTAGTTGGCTCAATTAACTGAGTCAAGTCCAGTTAGATTAATTCAAACAATTTGTTGAATCAATTGTGAGTTCAGTTAGTTAATGCATGCATGCATATAACTGCTACACTTCAGATAACTGAATATTCTCTCATAAATAACTCATGCATGTCATTTCAGTCAGAGACCCAGTTGAGATCAGAGGAAGGGACAGTGTACTATCAGTTGGAGGATTTTTCCTATATAGGAAACTCATCCATGCAGAAGGAATTATCTCCTTCAGGTTTGTGCAGTTATTTTTGAGCCAAGTGAGCAGTGTGAGGTGGGAATTCACACAAGTGGAAGCACTGGACCCCAGGAAAAACTGCGCAAGGAAATAGGAGGCTTGGAGGGTAGAGGAGAAGGTTTGTGAGAAGCCTTTGACTGTCTATGAGCAACAGAGGGATTGTACTGAGAGCTGGATAGCTTGTGAGCTAAAGCTTTGTGTAATCCGGACATATTTCCACTTGTATGATAATACAAAGATTGGGGTTTTAGGCTAAGGCTTTCCCCGGGTTATTCTTCTGTGTTTCATGTGTATGATTTCTTCTTCTCTGTTATATGTGTTCCGATTGATCTTGCTCAAATTGATTAAGCTTCCACAAAGTTTTATTGTAGAAGTAGATCTAGTATTTTTCTTTAGTATATTGCATTATCAGGTGATCTACAATGGGAAATTCTACACTCTATACTCCATTGCCTACCCCTAGTCAACCTTGGGAATCCATCTCCATGGATTACATGTCAGGCATTCCTTCTACTAAGCATGGAAATGACTGTTTTTTTGTGGTTGTCAATAGGTTCTCGAAGATGGCCATTATGGCAGCCTGCAAGAAGAATATCACAACAGAAGCCACTGCTAAACTCTTCTTTGAATGAGTGTGGGTACACTTTGGGATCCCACAGGCTATCATCTCATAGTGAGACAACAGGTTCCTCAATATATTTTGGTCTAGTCCCTGGTCGATGTTGGACACCAAACTCACTAAGTCCAAAGCTTTCCATCCCCAAACTGATGGCCAGACAAAGGTTGTCAACAAGATGATCGAACACATTCTGCGCATGTACAACTCAAAGCATCCACGCACATGGGATGAGAGCCTCCCCTATGTTCAACACAACTATAACCGGTCTCTCCACAGCTCGACTGGCCACAACCCTTTTCAAGTGGGCTTGGGATTCCAGCCATTATGTCCCATTGATGTGGCCATGCCATTTGCAGCTACTCAGGCAGATTCAACTCAGGTCCAGTCCGAAATAGATAAAGCAGACAACTTCATTGAGCACATCCAACATATCCGCCATCAGGTCCAAGACATTCTAGAGAAATCAAATGCCAAGTATAAGCAACGACATGATCAACATTGGGTGCCACACAAGTTTCAGGTGGGTGACAAAGTCTGGTTTCATTTGCAAAAGGAACACCTTACTAGAGCTTATCGGAAACTCAGACCACTCTGATATGGTCCTTACACCATTACCAAGGTTGTGGGAGACAATGCATTTGAGCTCAACATTCCCCCATTCCTTGGCCTGCACCCAGTGTTCAATGTGGACTGCCTTCGGCCATACTTTCCACCATTACTAGACACATTCGACATTACAGAACAACTCACACCAATAGAGTTAAATCCAGGTTGCATGGAACAAGATGCAACTGATCAGATCATGGACATGCAGATCAAGCACACTCACCAGCAGAAGATCCAACTGTATCGAGTTGTCAAAGCAGGCCAACTCCTTCACCAAGGCAAGTGGCTCACCAGGGACCAAGTTCAGTAGAAGTTTCCTCATCTCATGGAGGGACTCAATGCAATGGGGACCATTGCTTCCTAAGGGGGGAGGAATGATCCCGGTCGATATTGGTGACCACTCGCCAATTCCACTTGGACCCCACCATTGTTTCTTTCAGTTTTTCAGTTTCCTTAATTGTAGCACAATTTACTATTTTTAGCATTTTTTCGGGTCCTGAACTTCCGGAGCCGTTTTGAGGCCCTAAACGACGTTTTTTTGGGAAAATTAGGAGCAACATGGGTCCATGGACTGATGTTGCTCATCCCAAAGTTGTAGTCCTTAGATAGATCTTTCTAACGAGGTATTGTGCACGTCAAATGGAGATCGTATGCCAAAGTTACGACCTTGGGAAGTTGATGTACCAATTTACCCAAAACGGGGCCCATAGTTTGGCGCTTCATCTCCTAGGGTTAGGTTTTTGGATGTTTATGGTTTTCCATTGTTTCTCAACAATAAATAGGCTTTTAAGACTCATTGTAAGACAGTGCAGAGGCATGTAGCTGCCACATCTCTCCTCAGAGATAAGCTACCATTGCCCAAGCTAGTTTATTTCCATTTCTGTTCATAAGCATATTTCAGTATTTTACATTAATGAAATGAAGTATTATTTCTGCTGCATCTCTGTATTTATGGTTATCTCTGTAATTTGTTGTGTTCCTGTTTAAATCCGGATCAGTTGCATAATTGAAAGCACACTTGCTGAAAGGAAATGAAATGACAAAACTATACTATGTTATCAATATATTCAAAGATATGCAAATTGTGGTTTATGGTGGCCCTCCATGCCTCAGTATGCACATTGAACAACTATCACATCTTGGAAATCAAAATAACAGCTTATATTTCATAAAAATGGAAAAAAGCTCCAAAAAGATTACAAGATGGATGAATACATAGATAGGATATACATTAGATACATGGGCTCCTTTGAAGGATGCACCCCTATTTATACAAAAACTAGGGATAAATGATCAATAAATACATATCCCTCAAATCTCTCCTAAATCCACATTTGTCTCAACCAATCTCCTAAAAATACAAGATACAAATCCTCTCCAAATTCTCTCATAGTTTTGATAAGGACACATATCAAAACCTCCATGATTCTTCTCCTTTGAATGTGCTTAGCTTAATGATCCATATCTTCCTCAAATATTCTACAAATCCTCATGAGTTGGTATTTGAAATTCGAATTTGTAGTTAGGAGGCCAAGTAGGACCCTTCTAGAATCTTCAAGTAGGCCTACCATATCATAAAACTCATAACAATTTTATATATTTATGAAAATATGTTAATTTCCTAATAATTAATCACAAATGAAATTAAAATACTTAAAATTAATGACTTTGGAAAGTAATAATAATAAACCCATATGGCCATGAAAATGGTTACTAATGTAGGGTTTATAGAGTTACATATTTACAGAGTGAGGGAAAAATAATGGAAAGAAAGGTGAAAGTGGATGACATTTTGGAGACCCAACACCGCTCCCAACTTCATTGTTTCCCTCTACCATTCACGAAATCTTGATAACTGTGCCATCCCTTGGGAAGACCCAAAAGATCTAGACCTACCAAATATTCTTCTGGAACAGTAACACCGACCCCACCAAGTTTGTCAAGACACTATGTAAACTTGCTCAAGTACTGCAGAATTGATTCGACCTTTTGCATATTGATACTTTGAAGCATGTCCTTGAGTGCCAGCTTCTTATGGTCACTATTGTTCTCAAACAAATCTGTCAATGTTTTCCACATTGCGAACGAAGTTTCTTTCCCATGGAGATTTGCAACAATATGATATCGAATTCCCTCCAATATGAGTCTCCTCGTTTTAGCCACATCCTTCTTCCACTGAGCGAGATCGTGGGCATTCGATGCTGGGGGTTTTTCTACATATGTCTTGATGTATTCTAGGAGCCCATTGTCATCCAATACTACATCCATACAGATCTTGCATGACACAAATTTTTTGGTTCCTTACAAGGCATACTTGAGCTTGAGTTCGTTGGAAGTCATCTTCTCAGTCCTCGAGAAAACCTACAACATTAATCTTGAAATTCGAACCTCTTGCAAAGACAACTTTAGATTCTCTTCTCTACTTTGAATCTAGCTCTGATACCATGTAGAAATTAATTATAGATTCAATATTGCTCATGTAATGTTCTAAAAAAGAAGAATCAAATCTACTCTACTCATCTCTCGAAAGAAATTTATGATTGAGAAGTTATATCAAAAGCATTCATCATCATTTAACACACATACATGAGGATATATCTAGGGGAAAGAAACTCCTCAAAACCCCTTCCTATTTGTATTGAATTAGTCATAAAATAGATAAGAAATACAATGCTTGCTCAAGCCTGAGCAACCTATGCACAAGTATAATCTATCTGATTGCCTCACATACTGACTCTGGCCAATACTTAGCCAATTTTCCTGCCTTCCAATCTCTTATTTCCTTGCATTGTTTCTCAAGGAATTATCCACCTATTAATTATGGAAATCCCCATATAGAACTACACAATCCCTATAGGTCCTTCTCTTACTACATGCACCACCTATACAACTTGGATAATTATACAACTCATATTACATTTCCCTTGAAATCCAATATCAACTGCGTAACTCGAATTTCATGCATACATGAGTTAATTATTAGTTGATTAATCAGTTAACTAGTTAAACACTGAAGCTGCACCGAACTGCTAGACCTCCTACTAGTTCCTCCAACAATTGGAACTAGTTTAACTGACCTTAACTCATTTTAACTGAATTAAATTGTTACAACTGAAATTACACTCAACCTAGGCTCCTAAATTTTAGGAATAATTGTACACAACTCAAGTTAAGCCCAAAACATGAATTAACTAAGCTAACTAACTAAGCTAACTGAGTGATAAAACTCAGTTAACTCATTCAAGTTGTCTTGTGATGTGGAATTTTGATTTTCTCCTAATTTAATTCAAGGGAAAATTAAATTAGGATTTTCTTGTTGTTAATTTTCAACATAAATTCCAGTGTAATGTAACATTGCGACAATGATTGTTGGATTGATTTTCACATTGAGACTATGTTTGTCACATTGTGACACATGGCGCATTTTTGTACCATTCCAGCATCACAATATTAAAGCCTAAAATAAAATTGAATATTATAAACCCTAACATCAGAAAATCGAATATTCTAAAACCTAATATTAATACTATAAGCCCTAAGTTTATAAAATCTTAGATTAATATATTCAACCTGTTTAAGGTATTAAACCCAAGGATTATAAACCCTAAGATTAGTATTATAATCCCTTGGGATTAATAAACCCCAACGATTAATATTATAAGCCAAAGGAATTAATTATAAACCCAAGGGATTAATATGAAATCATAATATTATAAACATTTTATAATATTATAAACTCTAATATTAACCATATTATAAGCCTTAATATTAAACCCAATACTATAAACCCTCATATTGTACCCCATACTACAAACCCGAATCTTATAACCATAATACTTGACCATAATGCTCTACCAATATGATTGACCATGGTTGAGCATATTCAACCAGGTTTGACCATGGTTCACAATGGTTGATAATAGTTGAACATGGTTGATAATGGTTGACCATGATTAGCCAAAATGGTTGACCATTATTGACCTTGATTGACCATGGTTGAACATTACGGTTAACCATAGTTGATCATTCTAACCATTCTAACGATGTTCATGTTGGTTGACCATGGTCAACCATGATTGACCTTGCCAAAGATTAGTTGACCATTAAACCCATATATATATATATATATATATATATATATATATATATATATATATATATATAGATATCCAATATTATAAATCCTTACATTAAACCAAATATTATATACCCTTATATTCTAAATCGTAATATTAAACTCAATGTTATCACCAGAACGATTGACCATAATGCCTGATTAATATGGTTGACCATAATGCTTGACCATTTATGATCATATTGTTTGATTGTGGCTTAGCATATTCAACCAGGTTTTACAATGGTTGACCTCGGTTCACCATGGTTTAACATTATGGTTTGCCGTAGATGATCATTCTGACCATTCTAACCATGTTGATATTGATTGACAATAGTTGATCATGGTTGACAATAATAGACATTTGTTGACTATTAGTGATATATATATAGACCTGATATTATAAACCCCGATATGAAGTCCAATATTATAAAATAAATATGAAATCCAATATTATTAGCCCTAATATTAAACCCAATATTATAAACCCTATTATTAAAACTAATATTTTAAACCCTAAAATTATAAACCCATTATTAAATCAAATTTTAGAAATCCTAGTATTAAAATCAATATTATAAACCTTAGTATTGAACCTCATATTATAGACCCTAATCTTAAACCTAATATTAAACCCATTATTATAAACCCTCATATTAAAACCAATATTATGACCATAATGGTTGGCCAATATGGTTGATATTTATGACCATAATGGTTTACCATGGTTGAGAATATTCATCTAGGTTTGACCATGGTTGACCATCGTTCATAATGGTTGATAATGATTGACCATGGTTGGCCATGGTTGATCATGATTGACTCTGGCTAACAATGGTTGACCATGATTGATCATAATGGTTGACCATTATGGTTCATCATGGTTGTCCATGCTTGACCATGGTTTCCATAGGATGACCATGATTAACTATTATGGTTGACCATAATTGATCATTCTAACCATTCTAACCATGTCGATTTTGGTTGACCATGGTTGATCATGGTCAACCATGGTTGACCTTAGTATACATCGATTGACCATTCTAATCATGTTGTTATTAGATGATCTTAATTAACTATTGTTTACCTTGGTTGAACATCATTAAGTGAGTTTTCCATGGTTGACCTTGGTTTACTATTGTTGCTCATGGTTGACCATAGAGACCTTAATTAACCATTTTGGCTAACTATGTTTGACCAATGGTTGATTTGATTTCATGTTGACTATGTTTGATTATTAATATTAATTAATAATATTAAAAGGTATTATGTTTGACCAAAGTTAAAGAGTGGTGACATTGGACAAATTGCAATGCAATGTAGCATTGCGACAATGTTTGTCACATTGCAACATTGGATATATTTCTTCAACATTCTAACGTCGCATTGCAACATTCAATAAATTGCATTGTAACCTAACGTTTGATCATGGTGAACTATTCAAACATTAACTACAAAGGGTGAGTTTTTATTGTTATGTAAGACTAATGTGGTTTAATATCGTTGACCATAATGTTTGACCCAATATGGTTGATCATAATGGTTGACAATTTATAACCATAATTTTTTATCATGGTTTGACATATTCAACCACGTTTTACCATGGTTGACCATTATGGTTGATCATGGCTGACCTTAATAGACATTGGTTGACTATCAAAACAATATATATATATATCTATATATATATATATATATATATATATATATATATATATAGAGAGAGAGAGAGAGAGAGAGAGAGAGAGATATTATAAACCCTAATATTAAACCCAATATTTAAAACCCTAAAATTATAAACCCAATTTTAGAAATCCTAGTATTTAACTCAATACTATAAACCCTAGTATTCAACCTAATATTGTAAACCCTATTCTTAAATCCAATATTAAACCCAATATTATGACCATAATGGTTGACCATGGTTGAGCATATTCAACCAGGTTTGATGTTATGAAACCAGCTCACAAAAAGATAGAAAAGAAAGATCAATGCCTTATAAATCAGCCTCCTCGAGGGGGAAACCTCCTTTACATTACACAAATGAACAATTCTTAGATGATACAAATGACAAGACCTCCTTTCTATATATAGGAGTCTAATGGGTCATAATATAATCAAAGCCGACATAACAACAATAATGTAAGGGAACAACAATAACAATAGTGGGCTTCTATGTGGCACAATAATAACAATATGGGGACTACATGGGAAAAACAATATAATAAGGGGGTTGCACTAATAACAATAAGGGGTTACACTAATAGTATAGGGACCTAACATGCCCCTCTCCTTCAAAAAGTGTTGTCCTCAATGCTTGAGTAGTTCTGGATGCTTCTGCATAAAATTCTCGTCCTCCTATGTGGAATCTTCAGCGGGTAAATTCTTCCACTTGATGAGATACTCTGAAATTGATCGATTTTGTAGCTGTCGGGTTCTTGTTTCTGTGACTGCTTTAGGTTCCAATATGATTTTTCCTTCCTCGTCAAGTTCTGAAAATATTATTTGAACTGGGAGCTTGTCACCTATAACCTTCTTTAAGCATGAAACATGGAAAACTAGGGGCACTTGGGAAGATGCAAGAAGCTCCAATTTGTATGCCATAGTACCAATCTTTTGTAGCACCTTGTAGGGACCATAGTACTTTGGTGATAATTTATTATCCTTCTTAGCTTGCTTGAGGGACATTTATTTGTATGATTTTATTCGTAAAAATACCCAATTGCCTACATCAAAACTTTTTCACTGCGATGTTGATCTGCCTGTTGTTTCATTCCATTCTGCACCAAAGTGGGGTTATCCTTTAAAAGTTGGAGAACTTGTTGTTAATGCTCGATGTGACCTTTCATTGCTTGAACCTATTTCTTCTTGATATGTCCTTCTATCTTGAGAGTTTTAGGAGTGTTAATTCTTGCCAATGCATTACAAGAAATGGTTAGATTCATTTTTTGATGCTCTATGTGATCTTTCACTTCTTGAACCTTTTTCTTCTTGATATGTCCTTCTATCTTGAGAGTTTGAGGAGTGGTAATTATTGCCAATTCTTTACAAGATATGCTCGGATTCATTTCTTCTTTCTGTAGGTTTGGTCCCTGGTGTATATCCTCTTGTTTTTATGTTTCTTGATCCTTTTCTTCCTCCTCTTCACAATCTATGTAAAAAATTTCTTCTCGGCACACTTATGACCTTTAGAGTATTTGTTATCACAACTGTAACAAAGCCCTTTTTCTCTTTTTTCTTCCAATTGTTGTGGTGTAAACCTTGTAGGTTGTGGAAGGCTAGGAGCAAAAACACTTCCATATTTATAGTTGTGAGTGGTAGGATTCCTTGTTTCCATAATTCCGCTTTCAATTTTTCTTGCAAACTTGAATGCCTTGTCTAATGAATCAGATTCCAAAAGATGAACCTCATGTTGAATGTTATCCTTTAAAGTCTCTATGAAGGAATCAATCCTTTGCTTATCATTTACCCTTATATTCAATTTTTGGAAGTCTTCAATGTGCTCTACCATTGAACCCTTTTGTTTTAGATTTATCAATTGGCTAAAGAAGGTGTTGCTCTTTGTATCCTCATAATGTGCTATCATTTCCTCCGTGAAAATTGACCAGGTGACAAGTGGTTTACGAGAACAAAGCCCTCTATACCATACAAATTGATTTGGTTCTAAATATAAAGATGCAATATGTACCTTTTGTAACAGTTGTACATCATGTAGATCAAAATATTGCTCCATCTGTAGTATCCAATTTACCAGATCCTTGCCATCAAACTTCCTCATATCACTTTTTCTTGATTTTAGGAGCTCGATCTTGAATCTGTTGTATCTCTGAAATTTCAGATCTCCAAGGTCTGAAATTGTGACCTGCAGTATCCCTCTGCGTCCTCTTTCCAATTCCACTAGTCTGATCGAAATTGGATTCTCCAAGAAAGAGTTATGCCCAATCTCCCAATATGACCTGATTATATACTTTTTTCAGTAGAGCGAACTTGTATGAAGTGCCACGTGTCACCATTTCGACCTTCGGACCTGAAAAAGATATAAAGAAAACTACAGTCCGTCCTCTTTCTGTAACTTCTTACGAAATTTCAATCTGATGCTTAGAGAGAAAGTTATGACAATTTTCCCAAGGTCACCTGTTTGGAATGTAATTCGGGAGTATGCAAAAACCCTAATGTCCTTAGATCATATTTCCAAAAATATAGCGAGACAATATCTAAAATTTGGACCCGAGGTTCAAAACAATTTCGGCTCAAATGAGTTTTTTTTTAGATTATGAAACTTCGTAGATAAAAATTTATAGAGAACATGCCACGAAGACCTGTTTGGAATGGCGAAACCCTAGAGTCCAAAGCTCTAATACCAAATGTTATGAAACCAGCTCACAAAAAGATAGAAAAGAAAGATCAACGCCTTAGAAATCAGCCTCTTCAAGGGGGAAACCTCCTTTACATTACACAAATGAACAATTCTTGGATGATACAAATGACAAGACCTCCTTTCTATATATAGGAGTCTAAAGGGTCATAATATATTTAGAGTCGACATAACAACAATATTGTAAGGGCACAACAATAAGAATAGTGGGCTTCTATGGGGCACAATAATAACAATATGGGGACTACATGGGCACAACAATATAATAAGGGGATTGCACTAATAACAATAAGAGGTTACACTAGTAGTATAGGGACCTAACATTTGACCATGATTGGCCATCGTTCACAATGGTTGATAATGATTGACCATGGTTTTCCATGGTTGACCATGGTTAACAATGATTGATCATGATTGATCATAATGGTTGACCATTATGGTTCAACATGGTTGTCCATGCTTGACCATGGTTGCGTTAGTATGACTATTATGGTTGACCATATTTGATCATTCTAACCATTCTAACCAAGTTGATATTGGTTGACCATTCTAATCATGTTGATCTTAGATGACCTAAGTTAACCATCGATGACCTTCGTTGACCATCATTGAGCACGGTTTCCATGGTTGACCTTCATTGATCGTAGTTGCTCATGGTTGACCATGGTTGACCATGAAGACCTTAAATTACCACTTTGGTTGATTAAGTTTGACCAATGGTTGACTTTGTTTCATTATGTTCTTTTATATTTCACTAATGTGGTTGACCATATATGATTATTAATATTAAAATGTGTTATGCTTGACCGAAGTTGAAGGGTGTTAACATTGGATAAATTTCAGTGTAATGTAGCATTGCGACAATGTTTTTCACATTGCAACATTTGATAAATTGCAATGTAATCTAACATTTGGTCATGGTGAACTAATGTAATCCAAGTTTGATCATGGTGAACTATTTAAACATTGACTACAAAGGGTGATTTTTTTTGCTATGTATGACTAATGTGATTTACTATGATTGACTATTAATATTAAACATGTTTCACCATGGCTGAATATGGCTTCCTTAACCATGGGTGAACATTGTTATGTTTAACAATTGCTTGACTATGTTTAAGCATGGTTCACTATGGTTGACCATGTTGACCATTTTTAAACATTGATGACTATGTTTTGACATGAATGACTATGATTGATCATGATTCACTATGCTTGAAAATGTTTTGACTATGATAGACAATCATTTAACCATGGTTTGATTATGCTCAACCAGAGGTGAATATGATTAACTATAGCTGGCCACAATTTGGATACGGTTTGGTTATGGTTGACCATATTTTGACTATAATTTTTCTATTCTTAACCATGATTTAACTGTGGTTACATTACAATGATGGTTGTTGATGGTTAACCCTAGCCACCCAATATAGGTCTCCATGGTTAATAGTTGGCAATAGGCTTTGAAACCAGAAAATGGTGTTAGTTGAGACAAATTGGAGAGTATTACAACACATTAGAAATAATTAATAACTATATTGGAAATAGATTATTATCAAAATGTTAATATTAATGTGAATGTTGTTGTTGTCATTATTATTACAAATAATAATGATTTGTATTAATAATATTGTTATTAAATGTTAAGAATAATGTTAATAATAGCATTAATATTAATATAAAAAATGTGTTGTTACATTAATAATTATTAAACCTATTATTATTAAATTAGCACAACCACATTTACTAATTATGTTTGATAATCACTTCTAATTATTAAATGTTACTAATTAATCATAACTAATAATAGATTTAATAATCACCATATTATTATTAATTATTAATAAATTTAAACTTACATAAATGCTCACATTAATATTTATATTTATTAAACCACTCTGGTCAACCATGCCACTTGATATAGTATGTGCAAACCACAACTACATTTACTAATGATTTAACCATATTACGTTGATCATTATTGACAACGCAATATATGTTAATAACTTGTATTTGTTGATAAGAACATTATACTTGTTGATAACGACATTATACCGAGTTAATCACATCACAAATATTGCTAATATTATATTAATGATGTTACCAATAACATTGTTTTCAATATTAATTTAAATGTTATTATTAATTATATTTATTAATATTACAATTTTTAATAATTAATATTAATATTGTATAATAAACTTAATAATATTTATTATTAACATTAATAATTAATAATTTTTAATAATAATAATGTTAATAATTATTACTTAAATATAAAAATTAAAAATATTAAATAAAAGTATATTACTTAATGTAAAACCTATTTTAATAAAAAATAGATAAAATAAATAATATATTTATTAAAATTTAATACAAAAATTTAAAATCAATAACCATATTTATTAAAACTTAAATGTAAAAACTAATATTATTCTTAAATGTAATATTAAAAATCAAATCTAATATTAAATCCTAAGATTTAACATCAAAACCTAATATTGTATAATTATAAACTTAAGTATTTGTGATTGAGTCACGATGTAGTTTAATAACATATTCTTGGCTAAAATCTATTTGTCATCTCTTTATGCATACATTCTTTACTAGTTTATCCTATGTTGAAATTGATGGATTTCTCATTGTCCATCATTGTTTATTAAATCGCACAAAATGAATGGCCATCATTCTTGGAAATTTAATTTCTTTATATTTAAAAAATTTGATTTCTTATTATATAAATAAAGATTTCAAACATTTTGAGTTTAATATTAAAACCTAATATTGTATTATTATAAAATTGTTTGTGTTTGAGTCAGGATATTGTTCTATAACATATTTAAATGTATCTTCTTTATTAAAATTTTAAAGTAAAACCTCTTTTAATAAAAAAATTAAAAAAATAATATATTTATTAAAATTTAAAATAAAATAATCATATTTATTTCAAACATTTCTAACTCAAAATGAATTTACAAACATGAAATAGTAGAGAACCGAAAGATTCAAACACTTCATTAAAAAGGAACGGCCACTAAAATTTAAAAGCTAATATTAAAACCAAAACCTAATATTATATTAATATAAACTTAAATATGAAATATGTAATGTTGAACCATGTTCAAGGGAAAAGAAATACAGTGGTATAACATATTTATTTGAGCAATATTATAGTATAATATAATAATAATAATAATAATAATATTTATTTTTAAGGTCACAACCAAGGTAGATACTAAATTAGTCTATGAGACCTTTTTGTTTGTGGGACAAGGGACCTACCTCCACACAGCGATTTGACTGCTAAGTCTATGAAGGCATACATACTCTACCCCCTCTGGTTTTGAACCTGTGACCTCTTAGGAGGAAACACATGCTGTTAACCATTAGGCCCACTCAAGCTATATAAAAAAGATTCAACTAGAATAATGAATTCGAGCATGAGAACTTTACATCATTTAAATTTGTCCAAAAATACATTTCATAGTCTATGAAAAAAAGCATTTCATAGTCTACGTATTTTTATTAAAAATTGCATATCATATATATATATATAAAATGCATTTAAAAGCATTTTCATTGATTTTAAATCAAATAAATTCATTTGAAACTTAGTTAAAGAATAGCAAAGGAGGCACTACAAATGTTAAAAATGAAAATCATAATGGTTAAGAAAAAATGTCATTTAACATATTAAAACTTTTTGTTAAAGTTACATTAATATTTTAAAACCAATTTTTTTATATTAAACGTAATATTAAGATCTAATATTATATTTATATTATATTAATAATACTAAAATCTAATATTATATAAATTGTATCAATATTAGAAACTTAAAATTTAAAAATACTATTATAACTTATAAGCATTAATTCTGGTTATAAAACTATGTTAATGTTTTGGTAGTTTGATGAAACTACAATTAACGAAGACCAATGAATCAAACAAACAAATATTTAGATCATCAGTAATTTTGAAATGCACACTTTTAAAAATGTAACCCACAATAATGTGCAGCCACATTTCAATAGTATAAGTTTTAGCATAATATTTATTTTTAATTCCATTTCTCTAATCTTCATACATGTTGATAAATAACTCGTAGAGTAAATTTTTAATCGTGTTTTATAAAAAAAATGATTTGAGTAACATTTAAACATATGATTTAGATATGCAAGAAAGTTAGTTGTGTGAATTCCATCCATTGATCTCATGGGGAAGACAAGAATATAATGCCATATTATGGGCCCCAAAATTCTCTATTTTATTAGGCCCATTTGATTATTTATAGACACTTAAAACATGTATTTGAACCCCTTAAATGCACATCATAAATTTAATTCATAGTATTAATGGGTCCTTAGGAATTTGGTTTATCCTTGCTTATTATGTGCATAATATTATTTATTTTTCTAGAAAATTGTGAGAATATTGGGTAGATTATGAAGATTTGGAGGATGGGATAATTTAGGGACTTGTTGCCTACTACAGGAGGATCAAGATTGGATAAAAAATCAACATGATATTATGAAATTATGGCACAAATTCTAAAGCTCTAGTGATTGAGAAAATCTAGGAATTTGTTCCTTGTCACTTAATGCAGATTCCTAGTGTTAGGAACCAGATCCACTATTTGAGGGATTTTGGAGGGGAAATATTTCTCCTTTCAAGGAGAATGTTGGCCTCTAGGGGGATGTATTTCTTAGTCTTATTGTGGATAAAACTTGTATTTTTGTAGCTCCACTTTCATTTCTACTAGGGATGTACTTAGATTGATTCAAATAATGAAGTTTGGTGCCATTTTTAGCTTCTAAAGCTTGGTATCCTTCATAGGACTCGGAGTATCATTGGGTTTGGCCATCCCAGGAGCCTTAAAGCCCTTTTGTATATATATATATATATATATATATATATATATATATATTTTTTTTTTTTTTTTTTCACTTCTTATTCACATGCATCTCTTATTCTTATTTTTCTTATTTCTACATTTACTATTGATGCTTCTTTTGTTGTAGGATCGGGTTAAATGATTGAAGTAAGGTATTTTTTCTGGTTATTTACAAAGTCACAAGCAGGTATTTTTTTTGGTTATTTACAAAGTCACAAGCATGATGCATCCTTATAATATCTTTTAAAATTCATTTTCATCATTTAGTTACTTGGATTGGGTTACGAGTTCATGAACCTAGAATTTCTGGAAGTCCCTTGGAGCAAAATAGTAGTAATTTTATATTATTTTTTATAACATGTTAATGAGCTTCATTTGAGTTGATTCCACTTGGATTAGATCATGAAAAGATTCAAGTTAATAAAAAAATCCCATTGAATTTTCAGTTGATTAGGTCAGGCATTTGATTGATTAACTATCTCACTAGTTCTTGAATTTCGAGTTTTTAGAGTAGTAATATTTTGCTATTTTTAGCATATGTTAACAGGGGTATTTTGGAGTGATTCCACTTGGAATGTAGTCCTAATAAATCATACTTAATAAATAAAAATTCCCCATCCCATTTTCATTTGATTTACGTAGTCATTTGGCGAATTATCTCGTCTTGTAGAAACAAAATTTCGCCTATAGAAATTATGTTTCGCTTGTAAAAAACTCTTGTAGCACTCCTGTAGCACGTGTAAACTTGATCAGTTTTGCTCCAAAATCTTGTTTTTTGTCTCATAGGCTTGAATCATTACCCATAGGATCTAAATCCATGATTGAGGAAGAATAAACACCAATTAAGACATGCCGTTTTACAAAGTAGTTTAGACCTATTTATTTGAATTCATGCTCTTAGGATTTCAATTACAAAATGTTGTTCTTGCCTAGGATTAATTTCTTTTCGAAGTAGCATTTCCATTTCTACAATTATTTTAGGCTTTGATTTTATGACATTCACTCCATTACATCATACCAACTAAAGGACACGTTGTATGTTGCACATATAGTGCCGACACCTCTTAAGTTTGTACAAACCCCAAGTTGATAATTTAAGTTGGTAGCCTTGGGAGTTGAAACATTCTTGTTGCAATACTAGGGATCATCACTTTTTGGTGCCTCTGTCGGGGATGTGTCAAAGTATGCATTGTTTTCTTCCTAGTTGATTCATTTCTTTTACTTGTGCAAAAAAAAAATTGCATTAGGCATATTTCATTTCAAAAACAGAAAATTGCATTGCATTAGCATTCTTATTCAAAAGATAAAAGATAAAAATACTTCTCCAACACCAACCCCCCCCATTTGATCACATGGTTTTAGTAAGAACCACATCACCATCAACTTTTTCAGGTAGAAGAAGAGGTGGCAGAGAAGGTAGAAGAAATGGATGGAGATGATGACAACGAAGAAGATCCTCTTCGATTTCCCATTCAAGATACTGATGTCAGTGTTCATATGAAGAACATCCCTCCATCTTTCCTTCCCAACTTCCATGGTATGAGGTCAGATGATTCAGAAACCTTTCTCTTTGAATTTGAAATCATTTTCAGATCTTATGGTTACTTACTAAACAGTCAAAAGTTGAGATTGTTTCAGCAACAATGAAGGATAAAGCTCTTAAAAGGTTCATGAGTTTAGGGACTAATTCAATAAGATCATGGAATGATATGAAAATAAATATTTCTAGAAAAATATAAATATCATGACCTTAAAGAGTAAATCTTTATAACGAATAAAAAAGAAGATGAAAGCCCATAGGATCTAATAGAGAGGTTCATGTATAATGTTAAGAGGGAAACATTACATCATTTAGGATCTGACACACTAAAAGCTCTCTTACTTGGAACAATTAAGGATGAGTGGATTGATCTCCTTTATCTCATGAGTAGATTTGATCTACACCAAATATCATTTGAAGAAATTTGTGAAACATGAAAATAAATATCAAGAGGAAGGGCAAGAGTAAGTAAATCAACATCAAGATCGGTAAGTCAAGCTAAAATTGGAAATTTTTTTGATGCCTTTAAAACATAATGTTTTATCAATCTAAGTGAACAAGTGGAAATGCTAAGAATGAAAGACGAGGAAAAAGAAGATGTTGATATTTGTGTTGTCCATGCAGAATTAGATGCTATTAAATATTGCCCATCATTACCAAGGTTGAAGGAATTTTAGCAAGAGGACAATGGAGAAAGCCAATCATCAAAGTAATTATGTTTTTTAGCTCTAAGAGGACCATGATGACCTAGTCAACCTAGTATGATGCAAGAACCTAATTCATGATTTCAAGGTTATGCACATCCATCTCAAAGATCCACTCCCACTCAACTATTTGTACCACCATTTCCAAACCCACATAAGGAAGTATCTCAACCCACTTACAATGTTGAGGTACAACACTTCCTAACATCTCCTCTTGATCTCAATGGTATTCATCTTAGCTCGGGAATAGTATTGCAAAAAATAGATTCTCTTGATGTCATTGAAGGACAAGACTCAAAAAAAGATGATTCAAATGAGAAGACTAAAGAATCATGGGTTGCGCTTGATGAAGAAAAAACATCAGAATCAGAGATTGAGAAAGTTCCCTCATTTTTGCCATCAGATCCTCCATGTGTTCAAAAGAATAATCTACAAAAAGAGGAATATTTGAATTTCATGGTAGAAGAAGATATGAATAATGATCTAGATGGGCAAGTGAAGCAAGGGCATCAAAGCTATATTGAGGTTTGGTTCCATAAAATCAACAAGATGGAGCATTACTCTCTTCTTCAGTTGTGCTTAATATCATCAAAGTCAAAGAATTTGGTCTCTAAAATTTAGGTACATGTGAAAGCATATATTTCGATCCCACACATGAGTTTATATATCATCTTGATGTGCTTATGGCTCCATTGGAAGTATACCTATACTTGAAAGAGATTTTGTTTTTTCAAGTAGAGTAGGATAGAAAAAGAAACAAAAAAATGAAAAAATAAGAGGACAAATAAAATCTCAGGTGAAAACCTCCTTTGAGGTTCTTGAGATTGGCTCATTGATTGAAAACCTCCATGATGCAGTCAATGGGTTGGAAAAAGAGAAAAAAGAGAGAAAGAAAAGATCCTAGGCAAAAGCCTCCTTTGAGGCACTTTGGTAGACTTACTAGTTGAAAACCTCATTGAGGCTACTAGTAGGCCTAAAGAAAAAAAAATGAAAATATCAAAAAAATTATTTCCTCCATGTAATTCTCTCTGATGAAATCAGGTGCTCTCCAACCTCTGCAAGCAACAAAAACAAGTTAGCTACCAAAAGAAAAGTTTATCAAAAGCCTAGTTAAATAAAGTCAAACTTGGGCTTTGTCCTTCTTTTCTCAGGTTCTCCAATAGGACCAAGGCCATGTCAATCCATCACCCTCATCCATTTCCCACATCCACCCATCATTTCCAAGCCTTTCTCATGCATTTTCCTTACTATTCCAGAATGTTACATGAGGGTTTTGTTTTGCTACAGGAGGCCAAAATACACAGAGTAGAAAATTGTTTTTATCATATCTTGAAAATTGTGCATCCATTGGATGAGTTGTTTCATGGGGAGATACAATTGGATGATTGTAACACGGTCAAGAAATTTTAGCAAATTTCAGTGCACACTTTTTGAGAAATCGGCCTCCATCACCTACAACCATTTTTTATTTTTCTTGAGATTCATGCATCCATTGGCCAAGATTTTTTATGTGTAGGTGCATAACGATGATGGTAACATGATAAAAAATTTAAGTTCAATCCAGTCTAATTGAGAGATATGGATAAAACAATTCTACTACAGGAGACTGTCCTGAAATGCTACAGGAGGCAGATCCAATTGGAGGAAGGGGTAAAAAGGTCATGTATTATTTAGTAAATGTTGAGAGAGTTCCACCAACTCCTCTTTTATCACCCATCCAATCCATCTAGCCAAAATTAATCCTCAAAATTTCCACTCTGTCCTACCTCTAAAAAAAGAAGAGAAAAACCACAAAAGCCATTGCTTTCTATTTTTCCAATGTCTACTCTACTCCATTGTGACTCCAACCCTATCCTCATGGATTTTCATCATTACCCTCAACATGATCATGTAATCTAAATAATTCAAGGGAGGATTAAAAGGCCTCTACAGGAAGAAAAATTAACTGTAGCAACCTGTGCAGTCACAATAGAAATATATGAGATCTTTTTTTTCCACCAATCGAAACATGGTGAAGCCATGTGCGCAATCAATAAGGGACACATCATCCTTGGGAAGGGATTCCACCACTAGCAGTAACCTAGACATTAGAGAGGAACCTACACACACACAACAAAGTTATAAATGAAGGTATAATCAAGGTCTAAAGACATGCACCATGAACAAGAAAAAGAGTCAACTCCATCTGATATCATGATGTATATGGCCCAACTCCAACATGCAATCACCTCCAACAATCTGATCCACATGTAGGCAAGGTATGTAATCAAATCCTTTGGGCTTCATGAGTGTTATGTAATTTCTCTTTTGTGTGTCTAAGTATTGGGGGTCAATAAAGGTAGCCATCTACAAACCAAATACTTCACCAAACTCAATCTTTACTAAGCCTCATTTTCGTCTCCCACTAGCCTCGTCTTCATCTAACTTTGTTTTCATCACCACCAACCTTGTTTTCATCACCATTAGTCTCGTTTTCATCTAGCCTTATTTTCATCACCCTCAACCTCCTTCAACAGTCCCCATCAAAATTAAAGAGTCAACTAGCCAACAAGAAAAGAATTGGGGCCAGGGGAAGGGAAAATTGAGGAGGACACCTCCCCCAAAGCCAAGGGTAAACAACCTATGACATCCATGACAAGGCCAACCACTAGATCAACCACAACTAAGAAACTAAAAGCACAAACAACCTTGCTACAAGAGAAAGCAGAGGTGCTATAAGAGAAAGATAGGGTTGCTACAGGAAGGAACAAATTTAGAAAAAGTGTTATAGGAGGAGGCAACAACATCAAAAGAGGTAGAAATAGACCCCCAGGAACTCCAAGAGCTTGAACCACAACCTAACATGGAGTCCTATTATAAATTTGTGAAAGCAAGAAGAATTATTCCTAAGAAATTTGCAGTACCCCTCTTATTGGAAAAAGAGAGGGGAAGAACTCACATATGTATGAAAATTGTAAAATTAGAGAAGGTAGAGGATATGGGACAATAACACCAAGTCTTACCATTAAACTAGTACCAAGATGAGAGGGGTAGCCTAGAGAAGGACAATCCATGGATGATTTCTACTAAGAAGAAATTTCCTCTACAATCACCAAAGATATCAAGAAGATACCAAAGGACACCATGACAAAGGAAGGAAAGAGGAAGAAGGCTAGGTTTCTCAAGGGTGAGCAACAATTTTAGTAGGGGGGAGATGATGGGCCCTAGAATTGTCTATTTTATTAGGCCCATTTGATTATTTATAAACACTTAAAACATGTATTTTACCCCATTACTTGTACATCATAGAGTTAATTCATAGTATTAATGGGTCCTTAGGAATTTGGTTTATCCTTGCTTATTATGTGCCTAGTATTATTTATTTTTGTAGAAAAGTATGAGAATATTGGGCAAATTATGAAGATTTGGGGGATGCGATAATTTATGACTTGCTCCCTTCTATAGGAGGATCAATATTGGATAATAAATAAATAGGATATTATGTAATTATTGCACAAATTCTGAAGCTCCAATGAGTGAGAAAATCTAGGAATGTGTTCCCTGTCAGTTAATGCAGATTCCTTGGGTTGGGAACTAGATCTCCTATTTGAGGGATTTTGGAGGGGAAAGCTTCCTCCTTTCAAGGAGAATGATTTCTCACCATTTTTTGTAAGTACAAATTCGAATTTTCCTATAGGGGGGTGTATTTCTTAGTCTTCTCGTGGAGAAAACTTGTATTTTTGTAGCTCCACTTTCATTTCTGGCAGAGATATACTTGGATTTATTCAAATAATGAAGTTTTGTCCCATTTTTAGCTTATAAGTATTGGTATCCTTTATAGGACTCTGAGTGTCCTTGGGATTGGACATCATAGGAGCCTCAAAGCCATTTTGCATAATTTTCATTTCTTCTTTTCACTTCTTATTCACATGCATCTCTTATTCTTGTTTTTCCTATTTCTGCATTTAGTATTGATGCTTCTTTTGTTGTAGGATTGGGTTAAATGATTGAAGTAAGTTGTTTTTATCTTTATTTTTAGAGTCATAAGCATTATGCATCCTTATAATATCTTTGAAAAATCATATTCATCATTGAGCTACCTAGATTGGGTTACTAGTTCATGAATCTAGAATTTCTGGAAGTCCCTTAGAGCAAAGTAGTAGTAATTTTTTGTTATTTTTTAGAATGTGCTAATGAGATTAATTTGAGCTTATCCCACTTGTATTAGGTCATTAAAACATTCATGTTAATAAAAATATTTACCCCATTGTATTTTCCCTTGATTAGGTTATGCATTTGATAGATTAACTAGCTCACTAGTTCTTGAATTTCCATTTTTTAGAGTAGTAATTTTCTACTATTTTTTAGTACATGTTAATAGAGGTATTTTGGAGTGATTCCACTTGGAATGGGGTCCTAAGACATTCTAATTAATAAAAAAAATTGTCCCATCCCATTTTCATTTTATTAACTTGGACATTCGATGAATTATCTCCTCCTGTAGCAATTTTGTTTCACTTGTAGCAACCTCCTGTAACACTCTTGTAGCACATGTAATCTTGACCAGATTTGCTCCAAAAGCTTGGTATTTGTCTCTGAGGCTTGAATCATGGCCCCTAGGCTCTAAATCCATGATTGAGGAAGAATAAACACTACTTAGGATATGCCTTTTTACAAAATAGATTAGGCCTATTTATTTGAATTCATGCTCTTATGATTTCAATTACAAATTGTTGTTCTTGCCTAGGATTAATTTCTTTTCAAAGTAACATTTCCATTTCTGTAATTAGTTTAGGATTTAATTTCATCACATTCACTCCATTACATCAGATCAATGAAATAATGACACATTGTATGTTTCACATATAGTGTCAACACCACTTAAGTTTATATGAACCCCGGATTGATAATTTAAGTTTGTAGCCTTGGGAGTTGCAACATTCTTATTGCAATACTAGGGTTCATCAACATATTTAAGTTGACACCACCCGATCAAAAAAATTAATTAAGAAAAATATTAAAGTGCCCAATTCCAATAGGGGAGCCACCTATCAGTGTAATTAAATTAAAATTTTGGAAGAATTAAAATATTATAATTAGATTTAAAATAAAATTAGTAATTAGATTATTGTGAAGAGTAAAAATAAAATGATACAAGGAGTGTTAGACAAGGCTTAAATAAATATAGATTATGACCATTAGGGAGGAAAGGTGAAATGATCAATGATGATTAATTAAATTAACTAATTAGTTTGTTATTAATAATTGATAATTATGTCAAGGGGGCCTTGGATAGATAGTGATAGGCGTGTTGTTAAGGCACTAAAGCACTTCTATATGTTAAGTCACCAGTTCAATTCCCTGTCATATTAGGGTTTTATTCTTGGACACGACCATGATATAGCCTCACCATTGTTGAACTAAAAATAAAAATGATAATTATGTTATTTAGGAAAAGGTAATCTTATGGTCAAAATAAGGTTAATTATTAAAATAAATCTTTAAAATAGGGATGAGTTAGGGATAACGTTAAAGAAATAGACGACTTAATAAAATAAGAATAATTAACAATAATTAAAAAAAATCTAGAAATTAGGGATAGAGTTAAGGAAATGAAGAATGTGAAGAAAGGTCAAATTGATCTTAATTTTTGAGGGATTAATTATTAGTTCGATGAATAAAGATAGATTAATAATAAATTAGAATTAAATTTTTAAATTAAATTAAAATTAGTAGTATTGTATTAGATTAAGGTATTAATGATCAATTAGAAGAGGAAGAAATATAGAATGAAAGAATAATTAAAAATAATAGGAAATAAAATGTTGGAGAAAAGTGAATGATAGTTAGTAACAAAAAGAGGTAAAGGGCGAAGTAAAGAGAGGATAAGGTTACGACATGGTGCATCATAGTTGGTAATCTGATACATGTGAGATTGTTGGAACTTGAGAGACCCTAGTTCAAATCCCCCTGTTGCGACTCATACTACTAGGAGGAAGACATATCGTGCACCCAAGAGGTTTACTGGAAGTCACATGTTAGGCGGTGTTATTGGGAAAACTAGTGTCCATTCAGAGCTGCTAGTCCCATTAAGACGGGTAGCTATATTAGAAACAAACAAACTAAAGTTACTTGCGTTTCCTTTATGAGAGATATATGAGAGGGAAGCAGAGAGTACCAACCTCAGTCTTTTGCTTGTCTCGTTGTTTGTTTCCTCCCTCCTTTGACAGAGCTTCGCCACTCCTTCCTCACTTGTCCCGCTTCAAAGAACACCTGTAGAGTCAAAGCAACATAATACCATCAAAGCATAGAGATCTATAACCATAAACAATATAGGATCAGATGTATATTAACCATACAAATGCATACACCAATACAAGATTCAGAAATATACAAGTATATGGAGGAAAACTCAAATAGCTTTATTGATAGAAGTAGTAGAAGAGAGGATTACAACCCAGCGGTCTGATCCAGTGCCATCCTCCCATCATGAAAGCCATCTTCACCTCATGAAAAGCTAGATCACCCAACACTATAATGTTTCATAGAGAAACCAACAACACTTCCTTACAAAATACAAAATTCCAGCCTCTGGATCTCTAGGATGAGGGATCCATATATAGATATTTGCAGGTGGGTGAGTCAGCTTTTGGGATTTTGATTAGTGTCATTTCAATAATAGTTCTTGGTTCCACTTGGAGATTTCATGATCTCTTACTCATCCCTGGGCGAATTCAGAGAGGCAAGTGTCAAATGAGCAGTTTCTAGAAGATTCTCTGGGTTTCCACCTAGCAAACTGCCTCTGCCATTTGTCTGCTCTCGCTCATCGCACCCTACAGAAGGGCTTTTCAGTATGCATCACACCCTCTATGTGTAATAGGTGAGATGCATTGCACCCTCAACATGGTGCAGTCTTTATGGTCCAGTTTTGACCAATTCTGAGTAGTTTTTCAGGGAGAACTTCTGGGAAATGATGTAATCAGCTGACCTTGTTTCTTTAGGGTATGAAACAACACTTTTAGGGGTTTAGAGGCCCTTGGTTTATGGACATATGTGATTGGGGTTGCAGTGCCCAAATAGGTCTAATAGGCCTAATACCTCTCGCTCAGAACAACGACGTACTCGATACCAAGCAAAAGACTACATGATCATCGATGATACACTTTACCATCGCAGTATCGATACAGTTCTGCGAAGGTGCCTCACCCATGAGGAGGCCGAAAAAGTCCTGAATGATTTTCATTCAAGCATGTGTGGGGGGCATCAATCTGGTTATGCTACGGCACAAAAGATTTTACGAGCAGGTTACTTCTGGCCAACAATGTTCAAAGATTGCATAACCACAGTCAGAAGTTGCCATGCTTGTCAAATCTTCGACCGCAAAACCAGAATACCACCCGCACCTCTGCATCCAGTAGTTTCTGTTGGGTCATTCTCCAAATGGTGCATAGATTTCATGACATGTAACCCCACCTCGGCTGGGGGCATGGGTATATCATAGTTGCAGTTGACTATTTTACGAAATGGGTTGAGGCGATGCCTACATTAAACAACAACGACGAAACGACTGCTCTTTTCTTTTTCAATCATGTAGTCTCTAGATTCGGTGTTCCACAAGCTATAGTCACAGATCATGGATCGCATTTCCGCAATCACATGATGGTCGAATTAGCTGCGAAATTAGGACTGTCCCATGATATTTCTACTCCGTATTATCCGCAAGCTAACGGACAAGTTGAGGCCATCAACAAAGTCCTGAAGCACATGCTGCAAAGGATAATTGGAGTCCACAAACGGAGTTGGAACCTATTCCTGTACTCAGCCTTGTGGGCAAATGATGTTGTGGAGGTGAAAACAATCTGATGATACAAGGTTCAGGGTGGGGGTCATGAAAGAATGAAGCGTGAAGGTGTTGCAGTGGATGAGATCTTAGCTGGGTTGGTGAATTCTCTGAGCGACTTCTCTTGAACATATTGGCGGCACTAAAATGGATTGGTAGCCTTAAACCCAAAAATGGATGGTACGGAGGACCAATGGTGATATGACCGGTGAATGGAATAACCCAACTCGACTCAATCATGGTGATGGAGTGAAAGTGTCATGTTCAAGAGCGACCTGCTACCAATGAAGTTCTTCAAGTTTTCTTCCCAATTTTCCCTAGTCCTTGTTGACCAGTACCTCTTTATTTTTGTCAAGCTTGAGGAGGATAACATATGCTTGTTCTATAATTTTCCCTTCGGGCAAACCTGTCGCTATGTTTTAGCGAGCCTAGCGATAGTGAAACTAACTCTTGTCTGTAATGGACAAGTTTGTCGGTATTGTTTTAACGAGTTTAACGACAAATATAACTCGGTCCTTTTCAGTTTTAGAGATTTTGAAAAGAGATGGAAAGGAAACTCCAGTAATCCTTTTTCGTAGTATAATCCCTTAAGTCCAAAAAAGTATAAAATAATATGAAAGGGATGACTTTTCCAATCACTTTAATGAGCCGAAAAAGACAAGCGCTCGATCTTTTCGCGTAATGATCCCTCAGGTCCAAAAAGATTAAAATACAAGAGGGATGGCACTTCCAATTACTTTAACGAGCTGGAAAGGCCAATTGCTCAGCAATATTTTTATATTTTACGAGTCTAAAAAGAGCTTAAAAGAGACTCGTCTTTGAGGAACGAGTGATATTTTCGGGTAGCAGCTGGTTCCAGGTAAGGTTTGGAACTTTTCAATCATGGAAATGTAAAGAAGGTGGCTAACAGAATCACTCGTTGCAGCTGTTCCTCAAAAGGGTAAACAATCAAGTGGAGGCGTATGATCGGCTAAAAGGTGGAGGTGATAGTAAGAACACGACCAAGGCTCAAAAGCTGATAGAAATGTGATCACAAAGGTTATTTACCAAAAGGTGGGTTCATTTTTTAATGAGTTTGAACTCTGTGGGAACATATGCTCATTGCTAGGTTTATTTTTTAACGAGCTTGAACTTCGCGTAAACCTGCTCGTGATAATAGTCAGAGATGTTTTAATTTCACCATCAACACTATGTTCTCTTGATGGTCGTACTACCTGTTCAATTGCTCCATCAAACTGATTAGAAATGAAAATACATGCTTGAAAAATGAGTTAAAAAACCAATACCTTACTTGAATTACGTGAACAGTAACATAAAAGTAGTTTTTACCTCTCATTTTACCATTTCATTCAAATTTGGGATTGTTGGAGCTCTGGAGGTGTTTTCCCCCTTGATTTTCATCAGCTGATTCTGGGAGATTCTGTGGACTATTTTTGGTGCTGTCTAGACTAGGTAGGAGCTAACCCTAAGCTCTTCAATTGCATTCTCTCCTTTGCTAATTCTGAGCATGCTTTCCTATTCTTCTAGGCCTCTGGGGTTTGAAAAATTCATTCTCTCCCCATTGCACCTAGTATACCTCGAAAGGTGTGATGCATACTGGGCTGGCCATTGGCCAGTGAGTATGCATCTCACCCAGTACATAGCTAGGGTGCGATGGGCGCAAGGAGGAAAGTTTATGCACTGATTTTTCATGGAAATTTAGCCTGTTTTTTGCCAAATCAGGATCCTAATTTTTATTTTGTTTGTTTTTCAGAGATTCATTAGAGCAAGATGGTCGTTACATGGTGAGAATGCGAGCATGAAGAAGGGGATATGATTGCCTTACATGATCCGGGTACGGTGACTGCATTGCGGAACTGTGGCTTGCTCAAATTCTTCCACATATCCAGCATGAGGCAATAAATCAATTTGTTGCAATATCTTCTCGATGCATGGGATCTTACCAACCAAGTGTTCCAGATTAGAGGTAAATCCATCCCTTTGACTGTTGAGGATATCTACTTCTTGACCGGTTATCGAGGTGCAGTGCCCCTCTCTCACTATCAGGATCCGCCCGTGGGGGTGAATACGTGAGGGATTATATTCACCGATTCTGTAGATATGGATCTCAGCGAGCAGGGACGGCAAGATCAGTATTCAAGATGTCACTGACCAGTCCTTGAGGAATATCTTATTTACCTTTGCTAGATTGGCTGGTAGTGTGGCTCTTCACTTAGCCAACAGGTCCTATATGCAGTATGCCTTGGAATGCCTTGAACCAAAGGTATTCAACTGGTGTGATGCAGTACTTCCGGTGATAAAAGAACAACTTACCAAGGTGAAGAATGGAAGATCTAAGAACTTTGGTTATGGTTCTATTCTGACCGCTTTCGCCTTGGAGAAGATCCCACTGATGCAGCCACAGTACATTTCACTCGGAGTGCCAACGCCGACAGAACCACAGATGTAGAGATGGGTTGATCTTATGGCCAGACATGCTGGTTAGTCACAGATTTCATTCTCTGATGCCTTCTTTGAGTGGTTCAACCATCAGCAGATGGTCTATGCCAAGTATCCATATGTCAGGATGAATTTCCGAGGCGACCCCGATTTGGTGTTGCCGGCTGGCGAGCAATGGGGTGTTATAGGTAAAAGATCTGATCATATCTCTATTTATTGATTTTATAATGTTCTTGTGTTTTTTAAATGTTATCAAGACTAATCAAACCCACATATTTGTGTAGATATTGGACTGGTGTGACTAGCAGTGCGCCTGAGGGTAGCAGCTGCCATTCCAGCAGGAGAGGCTATAGGGAGGGCTGTCCTTCATGATTTGGACGTAGCTGAGACCCTTGCAGTATTGCAGGATCAGATCGAGGGTCTCACCCTTGGTATTCAGGATGTGAGGACTGACGAGTTACCTCTGAGATTACAATGCCATACTACTGGCGTGCCGAGTCGATGGACTAGGCTCTTATGTATGATCGCACAGGCGGTGACTTGCTATCCCCAGCACCATTAGCCTAGGGTGCTTTCCTGCATTTTTGAGTTTTTGGGTCGTATGACCAATTTTGTCCTGGACACAAAAAATTTTGAAAAAACTATAAACAGTTATATATATTTTTGATTTTTGGAGCTTTATTTTGGTTAAGTTATATGATCCTAATGCAAATGTTGATTGAAATGATTTCTTTTATAAATGCTGCAAATGTCTATCTAACACATAATTTTCTAATGAATCAGTTAATGTGTTTAAGTTTCTGGAAATGTGTTGATATTGAATAGAATCAAATTTCCTTTCCAAAATCTTGACCCTTAGGAACATACGATAGATAGCTGGATTCCGAACGGAATAGATGCCGGTAAGCTGTAGGATGACGAGCTATGAGTCTAGCCTGACAATAAGTCGGCATATGCCATGTGTGATGGCATCAGAGAGAAGCTCTATCAACGTGCTATACTCAGTGATGTTGTTCGTTGACTGACCAATACATACCCCTCTGAAACTCACTAACTTGCCGCTTGGATCAAAAATGGCCCAGGCTGTAGAAGATAGGTTCCGCGTACTATGAATAGCTCCATCAACATATCCAACAAATGATTCCAATAGGTTCGACATCTGTTACAAATGAAAAAGTGGATTACCTAACCAAAACGATCACTCTTGATGAAAACAAAAATGTAACAAAAGCATATAAAGAGATTACTACACTTAGTCAAGCATAGTAACGCTTAAGGTACAACCCGTTTCGGGGTTGCGATAGTGGGATCCCATCGTAATCTACTAGCTTGTAGGCTCCTTTTGCTAAGACTCACTTAACAATGTAGGGACCCATCCACAATGATTGGAACTTACCTGCTCCCAATTTATCGGATTCCTGATCGTAAAGTAAGACCAGGTCACCTTCTGAGAAGACACGGGGTTTGACATTCTTGTCAAACTGCGCCTTGACTTGTTTCTTATGAGCTTCGTTAGCCAAGGTGGCATCACGATGGGTTTCATCCAATTGGATTAGTTCCAAGAAACGAGCCTCTTCCTTTGAAGTTCCGGGGAGAAGGTCGACTGCAAGCTTGAGAGATGAAATCTCACACTGAATCGGTAAGACCGCTTCCAGGCCATACACCCGATAAAATGGTGTAAATCTGGTGTAAAAGGGTGTAAATTACTCCAAACGGTCTGAGGTCTAGTTGGGACTTCTTACTAGGGAAATCTCCTGACATGTTGGAGGGTCTAGCACTATCAACAACTCCTTACATACATCTATTAGTCTACTGATTTCACTTGAAAATTATTCAATAACAACCATGACAAATTCATATTCAACATTAAGAAGCATGTAACTATGACCATCATCTATTTCACTAACTAGATCTGAATGATTTTCACCACCGATGGCCTCAACTTGTCCGTTAGCTTGCGGATAATATAGAGTAGAACTGTCGTGGGACAGTCCTAATTTGGCAACTAATTTGACCATCATGTGATTGCAGAAATGTGATCCATGATCTGTGACTATAGCTTGTGGAGCAATGAATCTAGAGACTACATGATTGAAAAAGAAAAGAGCAGCCGTTTCGCCACTATTGTTTAATGTAGGCATCGCCTCAGCCATTGCGTAAAATAGTCAACTGTGACTATGATACACCCATGCCCCCCGGCCGAGGTGGGGTTACATGTCATGAAATCTATGCCTCATTTTGCGAATGGCCCAACAACAACTACTGGATGCAGAGGTGCGGGTGGTATTCTGGTTTTGCGGTCGAAGATTTGACAAGCATGGCAACTTTTGACTGTGGTTATGCAATCTTTGAACATTGTTCGCCAGAAGTAACCTGCTCGTAAAATCTTTGTGCCGTGGCATAACCAGATTGATGCCCCCCACATGCGCCCGAATGACAATCATTCAGGAATTTTTCAGTCTCCTCATGGGTGAGGCACCTTCGCAGAATTGTATCGATACCACGACAGTAAAGTGTATCACCGACGATCATGTAGTCGTTTTCTTGGTATCGAGTACGTTGTTGTTCTGAGCGAGAGGTATTAAGCTTATATGCTTGGGTTTGGAGATAGATGATTATATCTCCATACCATGGATCGCTCGAAGATATCAGAAACAAAGATTCATCCACGATTGATGCTCTGGATGTTGAATCGTTGGATGACGACGGGAAGTCACATAGTAACTCCGAAAAAACTAGAGATTTCTTTGATTTGGATTTTACGAATTCCAGTTCAAACTCTTGCAAAATAGCTATCCATTTCGAATATTTACCCCCAAGTAACTGACGTGACAAAATGTAAGTCATAGGGTTGCAATATGACAAAATGGTAGTTTTGCGAAAGAGGATATAGTGTCAAAATCTCTGTACTACTTGAACAGCTGCAAGAGCCAGCTTTTCAACATAGGAGTACTTGGTTTCTATATCATTTAAGTTTCTACTTAAATAATAGACAGAATGTTCAATTCCATTGTCTTCTTGAACTAAAACCATTGCGATGGTCGTATTTGCTGCAGCCAGATACATATTAAAGTATTTTTGATAGTCGGGAGGATACATTAATGATGCTTTTATTAGGGATTCCTTTAGAGCATCAAAGGAAGCTTGCGCAACCTGATCCCAGTTGAAGGGTACTTATTTTTTCAAAAGACGCGTATAACCTTTAGCAAGTTCAGTGTAATTTGGAATGAACCTCCTCAGAAAGTTTGCTTTCCCTTGGAGTTTCTAAATCTGAAGCAAATTTGAAGGTGGAGGCATATCGATGATTGCCTACACCTTACATGGGTCGAATCAAATTTTGTCCTTAGAAACCATGAAGCCAAGTAAATGACCAGAACCGACACAAAACACACACTTGTGCGGATTGAGTCGTATCTTGTAGTGTCGGCAATGTAGAAATATAGCTCTTAAATGCTGCGGATGATCAATCCGCTTTCGCGAATGAGCTGGTAGGTCGTCAAGATATGGTTGAACGATTTTCTTGATGTCATGGAAACCATAATTCATAGCCCTCTGAAAGGTTGCCCCTGCGTTCTTTAAACCGAAAGGTAGCTTGCGATATTCAAATGTGCCCCATGGACATATAAATGCAGTCTTCAATTGGTCCTGTGGGCAGATATTAATTTGATTATACCTGGAAAATCCATCCATGAATGAATAGATTTCGCATCCGGAGCATTCATAAATTATCTGGTCGATGAAGGGTGTAGGGTAGTTGTCCTTTGGACAAGCTTGATTTACATCCCTATAATCAATGCACACTCTAATCGTTCCTTGTTTTTTCATCACAGGAACAATATTCGATACCCAATCAGTTAGAGGAACTAGGTAAATGAAACCAACATGTAAAAGTTTTTCAATTTCTGCCTTGATGGCTGCGACTTTTTTTGGGTGCACCTGCCGAAGCTGTTGTCGTACTGGTTTGACATCTGGATACATCTTGATTTCGTGTTAAACTATGCTGGAGTCAATGCCTGACATTTCTTAATATGACCATGCAAAGACATCTCTGAACTCGCGAAAGAGAGCGTAATATATTTCCAGTTCTGAAGAAGAACAAGATTTGCTAACATGAATATTCTCTACAACCTCTGGTTTGGTCGAGATATTTATGGCGATAGTTTCCTCAATATTGGACAGATTTCACTCAAAATCCACCGCATTTACAGTATTTGATAGAAAATCAAAAACTGGAGGATGATTAAGGTCGCTGGAACAATCTTCGTGGTAATTTGGAAGATGAGAACGATGGTGGTAATCTTCCCATGGTGCCTCTCCTATCGTCATTGACTAAACAATTGCTTCGTCTATAGAATGTACATGTGACCAAGGATCTGAAGAGGTACCATATTCTTTAGACCTATCTATCCAAACACTCGATGAGCGTTGATTTGGGTTTGCCGCCCAGGCCAAGAAAATTGATTGCTACAATATTTCTATTGGGCTTGGAGGCAATACCTGGCGATGATCCATGCTAACATCATGTTTGGAAATCTTCTGAATCTTTTTAGATATAGAAGATACCATATTGTAGGTTTCCACCGTGGCTACTTCCGCCAGATTACTCAGAGGTAGTAGAGCAAAAGTACCCATCAAGGTAGGGTATTTTAGGAGGCCTAATCTGATATTTTGAAGCGATTGAGAGCTTCCATGGATCATCAGGATGCTTCTCGTAACTTGTGAACTGTTGGGGAGAAAGGTTTGTTGGTCAATGATTGTAATTCCTCCTTGAAAAGGAAATGCAATCTTTCTAAAGTATGTTGACACAACTGCAGCCATAGCATAAATCCAGGGCCTTCCCAGTAGGATGTTGTAATCGAGGTTTCCATTGATAACTTCGACATCAATTTCTATTGTTTTTCCCCCCAGTTCAACTTGCAAGTTACTTAAAATCCCGTACGGGGTGTATGTTCATCCATCGAATGCTTTTAATGTCGTTGACGATCGTGACAAGGGTGGTGAGCCTAAACGTTTCCAGCAACTCATTGACATGACGCATGTAGATGCCCCCTCATCAATAATTGGTCGATGAACAATTTTTTTGAGGGCTTTCAATTGAAAGAGGAAAGCAAGTTGAGCCGGTAACTGAGGTTCATATCCTTTATGATTAAAGGCCACAAGATTGGAATCCGCTGGGTCAATCCCACCTATTGCTGATAATAGAGCCTGCTTTTGGGAGGGGCAATTTTGTAGTACTTCAAGTGTCGACATAGCGGATGGCGATTGGGCCAAATCCTCTACTATATTATAATTATGTGTTGCTTGAGCACGAGGATTAAATGTTGATTTTTGTACTACTCCCTTCGGCGGCTTTATCGTTATCTCAGGAATGATGGGTGGCATGACTTCAGTCGAAGTCGTTGTCGAACTACTAGGTTGATCTGCAACCTTGTTGTTCGACAGCTGTGGATTCCTGTAATCTTTATTCCTTGTCGATATCAAGGCATCATTTTGTTTCTTCGAAATGGACAACATAAGCATTTGGGATGGGGAAGCATTGTCGCTAGCAACCAGATTGGTTTCTGGGTTTGGAAACGGATCAGTCAATACCGCTGAGGTTTTTGAACTTTTAAAGAACTTCTTAATCTCAGCTTTATGTGGAAAATCTCTCGTCCAATGGTCCTCATCGCATATAAAACATGGATGACTAGGTTTCTTTTGCCCAGAAGGGTTTTCAGAAGATTTTTCAGGAGACGAATCATCCTATTTCTTCTTTTTGCTTTTCCCTTTTTTCTTGCCCCCTGGTTGCTTCGGTTCTTTCCCTTTGTTGGTCGACACGGCATTAACCTCCGAGGCAAGAAGTTTGTCATTTTCCTTTTTACTGGAAACTACAAGGGCTTTACCAGATGAGGCCTTCACAGTTTGCGTACTTGAAGTACCAATCACGCCGTCACCAGCATGAGAGTCCCTGTTTGATTTAGGAGGAGGAGGAACATAAAACTCCAGTCTAGGAGCATTAGGAATTTTATCGTAGAGTGTGCCAGACTGAGTATAGATCAAGTCTAGATATTGCGCACGAGCAATGACTTGCTCTTCAGTGACAACTCCTCCCTTGGCCACATCTTTTGTAATAGAAGGTAACAATGACTTAATAAACCATTCAACTAACAGCTGATCAGGAACATATGTCTTTACCATTCTACGACGACGTCACCACTCATGAATATGATCAGATATGTGAGTGGCTGTCATCTGCTTAAAATTGGTAAGAAGCTCCGTTCCTGTTTCGTACCTTATGGGTAACTGAAAATGGGTTAAAAAGGTGGTGGCAAGGGTGCTAAAGTTATCGAATGAAGCTCTAGGCAATTCGATGTACCATTTTGCTACCGGAATAGTTAACATTCACTGAAAAAGGCGAGCCTAATTGAATCATCATTGAAGGTGTTGGACAAACACTAGAGATGAAAGGTCATCACATGATTCGATGGATATTCTCCTAGATTTCCATTGAATTTAGGAATATCTGATGGAATTTTATGAGGAATCGTTGGCCACCAAGGGGCATAAGCAATTGGATCATTTGTTAGCCGATTTAGATCTGGTAATTCTAAAGTTGCTATGAAAGGCAACTGTTGATTCAGGTTTGGCGAAGCATACCCAAGATAAGATGGGATCGCTTGAGCCGTGGGTCTTTGCATACTAGCATAATGTATTTGATGCTGATAACTTTGATAAGGTTGATGGGCGTAACCATTATAATATGATTGTTGGTAACCGTTTTGAATATACGGCTGCCCATTACCTGCAAAGCTTTGTTGCTCAGGTCCTCGGTAAGCTTGCTGGAATTTCAGTTGTTGATATTGCACCAGCCATGGCTGTGAGACCATTTGCTGTTGTCCAATACTGGATGTTTGACCAAGATGAGGGGTTATAGTACCTGTTTGAGCCTGAGTTGCTTCAGTTAAGGAGCCACTAATCGGTGGTTGTGATTGAGTCGTGGAGACAAGAGGCTGTTGTATTACAACTTGAGAGACTGGAGGTTGACATACAACAGGCAGCGCTTGTACTTGCGACACTGTCACAATAGCTGGTGTAGTGGGAATGTTCAACATAGGTTGATTTTGTTGCATTGAATATACAACTCTCGGCTGTTGAGGCAGTATTGGTACCCAACCACTGGATGTGATTCCAGCTTGACCTGAATTCTATTTTGAACTCTCATATGGTTGTTCTCCCGGAGGGAACAATGAAAAGGCATAGTGCCCCCCATATGGCGGCAATCCAGTGTTCAAAGGGAAGATTGGCCTTTGGAGACTGAACTGCCCAAATTGATACTATTGCGAAGGATCAATTTGCTAAGACTCAACATAAGAAATCCCAGACAAGGTTCCAGATGAAAAAATAGGAACAGACCATACTATCGAAACAATCCCTGGGTGGACCCCATCTAGCTGTTGAGAGCTAGTTGGGACAGATGGTACACCAGCGAACATTGTCGGAGTAGTAACAGGAAGTTCTGCTACTGCTGTATCAGATGACATAGTCCTAGATGTCAATGGTTGTTCAGACATATCGAGTCTATCCAAAATATTTCCTAGCAATTCTACAGGAACTTGCGGTGAAGGGTGACTAACTTCTGTAGTAGAAGGATATAGGTGGATCCCAGTTCCAAAATGCAATGGGGTACTGGATGGAAGATCCTCCGTAATCTCTTCTATAACAATCAGTCCAAGTGGAAGAGGTAGACCATCAGGTCCGTAAAATATTTCTGGTGCCAAAGAAGGTACAGACTCTGCAGCGACAGATGTTGGAGGGGTGACACCTTCCGAATTAGCCCTAGATGGAGCTGGTTTAGGAATAGAAGTGTTTACCATTACACTAGGATCAGTTCTAATGTCCTCTTGTAACTGTGGAACTTCTTCTGTAGAGGCAGGGATACTAGAAATAGTTGGAGGAACTGGAGTCTCTGAGGATGTTGAAACATAAGTTTCAACTAAACCAGGAGACTTTGACCCAGTTAAACGAGATCGCTTGGCCCGGAATGGTTTCATTTCCAGAGTCAAAGATGGTTGACTCGTTAGTCTCTGCGAACGATGGGGTTTTGATTGACTTTCTTCCATGATTGCAGATCACTTGATTAACTCAAAATAAAAAGGGGAAAAAGTTATTCTAAATTAAATTAATTTTACGACGCTTTGACACAACTTGCTTTTTCAATTTTTAAGATTAGAGAAAAAGCTAAAGATGACTCTACTCGCCTTAAATTTTTAATGAGCCTGAAGTGACAAGTGCTCAGATGGACCTTTTCTTTTAAGGAGTCTGAAAAGGAATGAAAGTGACTACTCTGGAAATCTAGACAGAGGGATTACCAAACCAATCACAAAACTGCATAATACTTTTTACGTACGGCAGTCAATCTTCCCGAATGCTATGTTTAGTGCATTGCAATCGATAGGGCGGCAAACACAGCTTCCTAAGGATAAAGGATATAGCCTATTGTGGTCTCCCAATACATACTCGACGGTATGTGGGAGCACAAGTCCGTACTGGCACTTGTCACATCAAAGAGGAGGAATCACCCAACCTACAATGAAAACGATAGTTACCAGACTTTACGACGCCGGAATACGTCTCTAGCCTAGACTTCTATATGTTGTGCGTTAGGTTCCAAAGCATTTTTATGTTTACTGAGGTTTATTTTGTAGTTGATATTTCTTAAGAAGTTTTCCTTTAAGGTTCACTGCGTGATGTAGATATACAATTCTTAAATATGCAATCTAAGATGATAAACAGTTGTTTACTTTCTTTTTGCAATGAAAATCCTAGCTACTAAGGAAAGAAAAGTAAAATTCTTTCAACATAGAGCAGAGAACACACACTAAGATGCACTGTCCTAAATCAATTTCCGCATGCAGTCTAAATGAAAATGCACATGTATGTGTTTGTTTTTCATTTTCCTTAATGTGTGAATGACAAAAATAAAACTAAGTGTAGATCTGAATTACTTTTCTTCAAAGCGACACTTTAGCAATTTCTTTTCAAAAAATGAAAGGAAGATTAAGATGACACTTTCAATTTCGACTTGAAAATTGCTTTCGACACTTCAAAGAATTGATGATTCAAATCAAATACAATGGCAAAAGTGTAATCGACTATCTAAAAGAGGAAGACTTTACGACACTCTTTTCTTTGACTGAAAATGACACTTGCGACACTTTCAAATCAAAAGACGACAGTTCAATTAAGCTACTGTTTGCAAAGGAGAACTGTAAATGATGAAAAATACATAAAAAACATTCACAATTCCTTATCAATGGAGGCTGAATAATGCAAAGGAAGAGAGTTTCAATAGTGATATACTGATCATAGATAGCAAAACTATTGAATAGAGCTGAAAACAATGAAGGAAAAACCAAAATTTGGAGGCAGAAACAGTCTCATTCAATCATCGCACCTATAACACAAGGAAACAGGGATGCATCTCACCTGCAACACACAGGAGGTGCGATGCATCCAGGTTGCCAATGAGAGACAATGCTATGGTCCAGGGAAGAGACTGAGCTTGGTTTTCACTCACAGTTTGTAGCTAAGTTCAGGGATTTAGGCTGAGCTAATGATAGAAAATAAATAGAAAGTATAGGGGCTGATCTAATGAGGTTATTTGAGCTACCACCGGGGCTCTTAGGATGTTTGCAAGTCAGTTGTTTAGTTCATAAACAAACCTAGAGATTGACTGAAGAAGCGTTGATCTACTTTGCGTTTGCATAGCAAATGCTGTTCGAAGGCTAGCTGGCTTAACTTCAGGCTCCGTCTATAGTTTATAAAGCAAACAAATAGAAACAAATAAACAAACTATTCACTCCCCAGTGGAGTTGCCATTTTGTTATTGGGAAAACTAGTGTCCATTCAAAGTTGCTAGTCCCACTAAGACGGGTAGCTATCTTAGAAACAAACAAACTAAAGTTACTTGCATTTTCCTTTATGAGAGATAGATGAGAGAGAAGCAAAGATTACCAACCTCAGTCTTTTGCTTGTCTCCTTGCTTGTTTCCTCCCTCCTTTGACAGAGCTTTGCCACTCCTTCCTCACTTGTCCTGCTTCAAAGAACACCTGTAGAGTCAAAGCAGCATAATACTATCAAAGCATAGTGATCTATAACCATAAACAATATAGGATCAGATGTATATTAACCATACAAATGCATACACCGATACAAGATTAAAAAATATACAAGTATATGGAGGAAAACTCAAATAACTTTATTAATAGAAGTAGTAGAAGAGAGGATTACAACCCAGCGGTCTGATCCAATGCCATCCTCCCAGCATGAAAGCCCTCTTCACCTCATGAAAAGCTAGATCACCCAACACTATAATGTTTCACAAAGAAACCAACAACACTTCCTTACAAAATACAAAATTCCAGCCTCTGGATCTCTAGGATGAGGGATCCATATATAGATATTTGCAGGTGGGTGAGTCAGCTTCTGGGATTTTGATTAGTGTCATTTCACTGATAGTTCTTGGTTCCACTTGGAGATTTCATGATCTCTTACTCATCCCTGGGCGAATTCAGAGAGGCAAGTGTCAAATGAGCAGTTTCTAGAAGATTCTCTGGGTTTCCACCTAGCAAACTGCCTCTGCCATTTGTCTGCTCTCACTCATCGCACCCTACAAAAGAGATTTTTAGTATGCATCGCATCCTCTGTGTGTAACAGGTGAGATGCATTGCACCCTCAGCATGGAGTAGTCAGTATGTTCCAGTTTTGAGCAGTTTTTCAGGGAAAACATCTAGGAAATGATGTAATCAGCTGACCTTGTTTCTTTAGGGTATGAAACAACACTTTTAGGCATTTAGAAGCCCTTCGTTTATGGACATATATGATTGGGGTTGCAGTGCCCAAATATTTTTATAACAGGCGGGCTGCCATGTTCCTCTAGGTCACCAATTTTTTTTTTAATGACCTGGTTAAATTAAAATTAAAGTACAATAAAGAGCTAAAATTATTATTAGAATAACAAATAATTACAATATCATATTGAATAATAATAAGACATGAGAATTAGAAAAAAGAAAAACAAGTTAAAGGTTTAGATTAGAAAAGAGAAAAAAGAGGTTGGGGGGGGAGACATTAAAGGAGAGGGAAATGGGAAACGAGAACTAAAATCAGAGTGGCAAGCTAAGGGAAATGAGAACTAAAGTTAGAGTGAGGGGGATTAGGCTTAGAGGAAAAAAGTAGATAGTGGGTTTCCAAGAATGGCTAATTGAAAAGTAGGTCATACTTTTCGATTGAGTAACTTACATGATAGTCATTCCTTTTTCATGGCTATCATTTCAATTTTTATATGGAATGATAAATGTAAAATAGAGTAGCCTAATTAATAGAAAAAAAGTTAAAATTATTTTGTGATATTATATACAAATTTCAATACCATAATTTTTTAGTTGTTACTATATTTTGATTATATATATATTTTTTATAATGGAAAAGTAATTTTTCTATGTGTGTATGCATAAAGGAGTGAAATGCCCCATGGATGAAACTTCTGGGAATAGCGGGAGAGGAAAGAAATCCATTATATTCCTTTCACTTCCATGATGAACCGTTCCTTGCCTTAGTTTAGTAGAGGGTGACTAGTGGTGTCCAAGGAATACCTAAAAGAGGGGAGTCGATAAATAGGGATGCCAATAGGAAGTAAATGAATGGTAATCATCAAATATAGATACACACAAGACAAGCACAATTCACCCATTTACCCACAGGGGATTTAACACTTCCATAAGTACCTATTAGGGATTGGATATGCTAGGAAGAAGGCGTAAGGTATTTGTATAGAAACTCATCTTTAAACTCAAGTATACAATACATTATATCCTACAATACCTATCCATTCATTCTCCTCATATTCATTCATTCTCCACATTACCAAGTAGAGAAACCCCGCCATTAAGAGTAGTAGGGGTAGTGAAACATCTATCGTAAAAGGTCTGGTAGCAATATGGATCAATAGAAAATTGTAAAAACTATGCTACATTTCAAATAGATAAAACCCCATATGTGAAATTATGAAATTATCCCCACCCTAAAAAAGGTTCCTACACAATCTAGGAAACTCTACCACCTAGAAAATAATCTTATTTGTTTGATCAATAAAATCTAAAAATATAACAAAATCTATAATCTATTCAAACCAGACCTTACAAATCTAAATTTTTTTCAGAAGAAACTTACTGAAATAGAATATCCCATCAAGATGCACTAACCCATTAGAGCAACACAAACCCAACAATGATTAAAACTCTTGAAAATTATTACAAAAAAAATTTTAGATAGAAGAAGGGGTTGCCCCATAAAAACACATGAATATATGTGCAAAATTACCTCCATGAGTGAGACAATTTTTTTCATGGTATCTTCATTGACCTTTTCCTCAAAGTTTACTCCAGTAGCTTTACCATACTTGATTTTGTTTACCTTTCCCATAAAAATGATATGTTATTGTCATTTAATAACACTTTTTTTTTTTTTTTCTCTATTGTTTTCAAGCATATTGATCTTGGTAGTAGGCAGAATCACCATTCTGTCTACATAATCCAAGGACCTTAGGATACCCAGTATTAAGTAAAAACATTTAAACTTAATCAAAGTAAGCAAAAGCACCTAAGCATGCCCAACACCGAATGGAAAGAAAAACTAAATTCACCTAGTACTAAGTAAAATCCTTCAAAATTAACGAAACAGAGAAAAAACATGGAAGAAAACCTGTTAGCTTTGCTGTGAAAAAGCATAAAAAATGGATTCAAACACTCTCAAAGGCTGCAAACACACTTATAATCATGACAAAGGAACCATCGATGCTGTCGAAATCCTCAAATTTTGGCTAAAAGTCTTCCACCGATCAAAAAATTTGCAAGAGGAAAGCCCTTTGGAGGGAAGAAATACACTATCGGGAGGCGAAAATACCCCAAAAAACCATGTAAAAATCAAATTACAGGCTTAAGGATCCGCATTAATCTCAGCCATTGGATCTGGTCGATCAACGGTCCAGATCGCGTCGGCATATCGCAAGTCGGGGGAGGCAGCGGCAGCGACATGAGACATCGCCGATGAGCGATCGCCAATATCGCATCGGCGTATCGCAATGGAGAATTTACAAAGGGGCTTTATTATTGTGCGATGAGCGATCGCCGATATCGCATCGGCGTATCGCTATCAACGTTTCCAATGGAGCATGGCCTTTTGCATATATATGAGTGATCGCCGATGGGCCGGACCCGATGGCGTTATAAGTTATTTCTCATAGATTATCGGGTCCGCAGCAATATCGCATCGGTGTATCGCATTGGCGCTTTCAAAGGGGGTAGGGCCTTTCGCACATATATGTTTGCGACCCGATGGGTCGGACCCGATATTTTATGAATCATTTCTTATAAAATTTCAAATCCACGCTTAAGCCATTTTCAATGGTTTTGGGCGCATTTTCTGTGTATAAGGAAATATAAGAAAATATAAAGGAAGCCTGGGCAGGTGCCGATTGCGATGAGTCTCGGATCCGAAAGGGTTCGGAAGTAAAATATATATATTGTTCAAGTCCGCCAAAGCCATTTTTCATGATTTTGCAGCAGTTTTATGTGTATTTTCAAATATAAAGAAACAGAGGATTGGCCGGTTAAGATATGCATTGCGACCTGAAAGGCGGACCCGATAGATGATTGAACCAGGCTTGAGGACTTTTAAAGTCCAAATGAAGCAGAAATGGGCGGGATTTAGCAGTATTGCAGCGTTTTCGTTGTTTATGACCCAAACAGACACAATAACGGAACCGGTGCAGCTATTGTATGAAAGGGACCGGTGCAGGGATTTCATAGGAATGATAGCCACTCCATTGCAAGTTCAAGTGGCAAGCCATCCTTAAAGAAATCGTGCAGTTATGATTACATACCAGAAGAAGGATTCGGCAGAGGGACAGCGGCCGGCAAACAGAACCCGGAAAGGGAAGGAGAAGGGCCACTACACGCCTCAAACCAAATCAAATAAAATCATGGAGCTTAACGACCCTACCAGTGCAGCAGTCATCCTAACAAACATGATGGGGCATCTTTGGCACGAGGGAGCTCCCATACATCACAGCAGGCCGCCCAAAATATCTGAGTATGGTTATTCCTCTGTCAAAAGAGGAAAACCTTCGAGCCATGCTTGCCTATTGAGGGAATCAAGCGGTTATGGGACAGATCAGACAAGTTTAAGACTCCGAGCCTTCTAGAGAGCTTAGGAGCATTGTAAAGGGCCTATAAAAGGCAGAAAAATAAATGTAACAAGGGTTCAACTTTTGGAGATTATTCCTCTCCTGTTTTCTCAAGCTTCTCATCTGCATTCTTTAGTAATACAAGCTTCTTTTGCTGCTACATGTTTAATGTCCATTTCTCTTCTGTTCTATGCTTGCACTTGAACAGTTTGTTTAGGTTTTTGTGTGTTTAAGGCCAGATAACTGTCATCTTATCTCTGCTTTGATATACTAGATTTTCAAGCTTCTTTGCTGCCTATGGCTAGCCATTTATATGTGTGATTATATGTGCATCTGCTAGTATAGTCAGTGAGTTCTTTTACTGCCTATAGCTAGCCATTCATATAGGTCCATGGATGCTATCTTCCAGCATAGTCAGTGTTCTCCATCTATCCATTAATCTACAAACTATTGAGCATTAGCAGTCTAAAGCCTTGTGTTGTTGGAGGTGTTCATGCATGTCTTGAGTGTGAATAGAGCTGGAATGGTTATCCGACTTGATCCAAACCATATTTCATTCCAATAGTTCAGAGAACAATATTGAAGATTATATGTTACCAGGCATCTCTGATTTACAACCTCAGAGAGTTTCCTGGAGTGATAACATAATTGGCGCCGTTGCCGGGGAACTGGAAACTGAAGCTCAACTTCCCTGGGAAACGACACAGACCCGACTTTGATGATAGACAAAGTCTGGGCACGTTTTTGGTTGTAATCATCTATCTGGCGACTCTACTGGAGGCCGAACCTCTTGGCGACTCCACTTCATAATTCTGGCTCAGTTTGTGAGGCATACTTGGAGAAATCCTTAGAAATCGCAAGCTGACCCAGCACCTGACCCGGGAAAGACCATCAAGGAGAAGAAAGTATTGTAGAAAGTAGCATCGAGTTCAGGTAAACCTAAACAATACTCTATATCTCTTCAGAAAGATCTTGCAATAGAACAAATACAGGTTGAGAGTACAGATTCAAATACTAGCAGGGAAGAAAAGCTCTCATAGATTCATAAAGTTCCTTGTTCTATAATTTCTCCTTTTGTTGCTAGCCCAAAGGGAACCCCACCTCGTATTCACCATACTCCTTTGGTCTTACCAATCACTCCTCCGCCTTCCGTCTTTCAGACTCCTGGTACCCTTTTAGCCACCACAGTTATTGCAGGTCCGCAAGCACCCACCAAAATGGAAAGAATCTAGCCACTAGGTATGGACCTCTAATACTGCTCGCTCCTTTGAATGCTATGCCCACTGGAGAATATCAGAAGTATATGCCTAAGTTCACTGGGACTGAAGGTGTCATTGTTGAAGAACACCTTGAGTCATTTTATAGCTATGCTGATAATTTGGATATTAGTGAAGATGATGTGTGGATGAGAGTCTTTGTCCAAAGTCTAGATGGGGAGGCTAGGAAATGGTTTAGAGAACAAGCCCCAAGATCTATAGCAGATATCGAAGCTTTAGATGATACGTTCCTAAAACATTGGGGAGATAAAAAGGACCTGCTATACTATCATACGGAGTTTGGAAACCTGAAGAGGGAAAATGGGGAATCCTTGTCTGATTTTAATAAAAGATTCAACCATATGTATAGTAAAATACCAGCCGAGGTAAATCCTACCCCCACCTCTGCCAAACTTGCCTACGCCAGTGCCTTTGACTCGGATTTCTATTTGCTGTTAAGAGAAAGAAGATGTGCTACCCTAGCTGAAATGCAGGATGCGGCACTAGATGTCGAATCTAACATTATGGCTGCAGAAAAGCTCAAAAGCCACACTGATAGGAGGAGGCAGAGAGGCGAGGCTTCTTCTTCCTCTGCTCCATCCTCAGATACCAAACTTGATAAAATGACTAGAATGATCGAGTCACTGTCTGCTAAAATTTATAAGCTGGAGGTTGAGCAGAACTATGGGAAGACAAGGCTCCCAGTCACATTTGCACCAAGAAATCCGAATCCATTTAGAAGAAACAACGAACAATTTCAAATCATTCAGAGGGGCAAAGAAACTAACGAAGATCAAAAAGTTAAGGCTCCTTTCCAAAATGTGGTCATGGAAGAGGAACAGATTGAAGATGAGGATGAAATTCTCTGTATGGAAGATAAAGGCAGTGATGCCTTTTTGACATTGGCTGCATACGAAGAGTCTTTGTTGCAGGAGCAAGATAGTCAAAGGTGGGATAGAGAGGCTGTTCTACAAACTGGGGAGCAGCAAAGATATAATCTAAGGTCAAATGCAAATAATACCAAGGAGAATCCTGCCCAAAAAGCTGCCGTCCAAACAGAGACCCAGAATAGCAGACAGAGAAGACCAGCAGCTGATCCAGTCACCCTCAAAGCACCAGTTCAAGAGGTAAAAGGTCCTGACAAGCTACCTCTCTCTTTCAGCTTCGAATCAGAAGTTCAGAAGTTAAAAATAACTGTGCCTTTGACAGAACTGGTGAAGAGTGAAATGTTTAGAAAGCCTGTCCTTGAGGCTCTCGAGCTGAAGATCACATGAACCTCCACTGACTTTGCCAATTTGCAAGACGATAGGCCTACAGTTGTGCTAAGCCCAATAACTGAACCTGCCAATGATAATTCCCCATCTTTTTATGTCTCCTTGACCATCCATGAGAAAATTCTCCACAACTGCCTCCTAGATACAGGCGCCAGTCGCAATCTGATGCCTAAAACTATCATGGAAGAGTTAGGCCTTGACATCACCAGACCATATCATGACATATTCTCATTTGATTCGAGGAAGGTGAAATGTCTGGGATTGTTTAAAGATTTAGCCATTTCCCTAACCCAGCTGCCCATGAAGAGCATAATGATGGATATTGTGGTGGCAGATGTCCCTCCTAAGTTTGGCATGCTGTTGTCCAGAGGGTGGATTAAGAGACTAGGTGGGACATTGCAAAATGACCTATCTTATGCCACTGTCCCAATTTTTGGAGGAGAAAGCAGGAGATTGTATAGAGAAGCACAGTTGGCATACATCATCAGTGATGAAAATAATCCTTCTAATCATCCCATTTATGCGGTGGACACTGATTTTGGAGCATGTATCCTCCAAATTGAAGAATCTCAGAAGGCCTCGTTGCAGCTCAAGAAACCAATTGTTCAGGCTGAGGGGAAGCAAACAAATCAAGTTTGGGAGATGTTCGTTGATGGAGCATGTTCCAAGGAGACTGCAGGAGCAGGGGTGGCGCTGATATCTCCAAAACAAGAAAGCACACAACTGTCTTTTAAGCTAGCCTTCCAAGTCACCAATAATATAGCAGAGTATGAGGCTCTGATACTGGGCCTTAATGCAGCAAAAGACAGAGGAATCTATAATCTGAAAGTATTTGGAGATGCTGATTTGATCATTCAGCAAGTAAATTAAACGTTTCAAGCGAAGCACCCAAGACCGAAAGCATACAGAGATGAGGTATGGAGGATCAAAGAATATTTTGATTATTTCCATATTTCATATATTCCTAGAGCCCAGAATCAGCTTGATGATTCCCTTACTGTGTCTGCTAGAATATTTATCCCTCCCATGCCACCCAGGTTGGTTTAAGAAGTCCAAATGAAATATAGGCCATCCTTGCCTGATAATGTCCAACATTGGAAAGTTTTTGATGATGACAATGAGATAAATAGGTTTCTGCAAGTCATTGATGAATTTTCCGAAATGCAAATTGACCAAGAAAACGAAGCCTTGCAAGAGAACCCCCAATCCCAGCTTAGAAACAAAATTGGCAAAGATAGCATTGTTCAGCTTCCCAGCAATCATATTCCTAAGGGTCTAATTCCTCTAGAAAGACTGTTTGACCAAAACGATGTACCCTACAAGGCTGCCCAAAAAGAAGATCCATCTGCAGTCTGTCAGCATGATATAGGGAGTCCAGGTCAGCCTAGATATATAAAGCTGTCTTCTCATCTATCTGCTGACCAAAGTTCTGAATACTGCACATTAATGAAGCAATTTGCTGATGTCTTCGCCTGGGAATATAGTGACCTGAAAACCTATGATAAGAATATCATCCAGCATAAAATCCCTTTAGAGAAGGGCACCATACCTTTCAAACAGAAGCTGAGGCCAATAAATCCTATGCTTATCCCTCTGATCGAAAAAGAAATAAAAAAGTTGCTGGCTGCCAAAATCATAGTCCCTCTCAGATATTCCAAGTGGGTAGCCAACCTAGTAGTGGTGAGAAAGAAAAGTGGAGAAATCAGACTCTGTGTTGATTTCAGAAACTTAAATAAATGCTCCAAGAAAGACAATTATCCTCTACCCAAGATGGAGCACTTGCTGCAGAAGGTCTCAGAAGCCAAAATGATGTCTTTCTTGGATGGATTTTCAGGGTATAATCAGGTTGCTGTGCATCCGGATGATCAGGAGAAGACTGCATTCACCACTCCTTGGGGCACCTTTATGTATTCCAAGATGCCTTTTGGGTTGATGAATGCTAGAGCCACCTTTCAGAGAGCTATGGATATAGCATTTGTGGGAGAAAAGGATAAATTTTTCCTTATCTACCTGGATGATATAACAGTATACTCCAGCAGCCATCAAGACCATGTGCAACATTTGAAGAAAGTGTTTTTGAAGTGCAGAAGGTTTGGGATTTCAGTAGATCCTAAGAAGTCATAGTTTGCGTTAGAAGAAGGCAAGTTTTTGGGACATATTGTTTCTACTGCAGGTGTTCGAATTGACCCAGAAAGAGTAAAAGTGATACAGACCTTGTCTGTCCCGACATCGAAGAAGGACATCTAGTCTTTTCTAGGCAAGATTAATTTTGTAAGGAGATTTATCCCAAATTTTGCAGAACTTATGAAGCATATTACCTCTATGTTGAAGAAGGGGTCAGAGATCAAGTGGAATGGTGTAGAGAGAAGGTCATTTGAGTCCATTAAAAAGGCAATTATGGAGGCTCCCACTTTAATCAGTCCAGATTATAGCAAGGAGTTCCGCATATTTTCTTTTGCCTCTGACGACACCCTTGCAGCTGTCCTGTTGCAGCAAGATGAAGCAGGTCAAGAGCATCCAGTGGCCTTTTTCAGCAAGAATCTGAGGGATGCTGAACTAAGGTATGATATTATTGAAAAGCAAGCTTATGCTCTTATCAAATCTTTGAAAGCTTTCAGAGTGTACATCTTGCATTCCAAAATAGTTGCATATGTGCCTTCTGCTACAATAAAGGATGTCTTAACGCAGCCTGATGCTGATGGAAAAAGAGTGAAATGGATTGCAAAAATGATAGAATTCAACATAGAGCTGAAGCCCACCAAGCTGGTAAGAGGTCAGGGGCTTGCTAAACTGTTGGCTGAAGAAAATTGCAGGTCTTTGGACATGGATTTCTTGTTCAATGTAGCAGAAAATGGTCAAATAGAAGAGCATGAAACTGCTGAAACGCAGAGAGGACAGTCAGTGGCCGAGAACCTAGCTTCATGTAGCTGGTATGCTGCAATAATTAATTTCCTACTAAAGTTAGAAGTTCCTTCAGAATTATCTCAAATTCAAGCAAGAACATTAAAGCTCAAGGCAACGAAATATTGCATAAATGATTGTTACACAAAAATATCGTCACCATGATTATTTGCATTCAGTATGGGTCTATCATCACTTGTATTGTCCTCCTAAGCAAGTCTAAGACCTCAGCTCTTCAAATCAAGCTTTGGAAGTGGGAGAAAGACATTAAAAATCAATGAAACTCTGGTTCCGCACTTTCTCTCATGGTCACCTGTGGTCCCGTACCTTCTGTGTACAAAAGCTGCGTACCTACCCGCTCTGTTCCTAACGGTGTAGGTGCGGACCCTTGTGAAAGTCAAAAGGTGCATTTTTTATCTTAAAAAACTCACTTTGGGTTAATTCTAGAGTTTTCTAGAAGGAATTTTGACGTGGATTGTTCGCTCTGAGGTGGTTCATGCATCCCAAAAGAGAAGGAGCTAATCCCTTGACTAAAGGAGCTATCCCTTTGAAGGAGGGCTTTATCCCTTTGAAGGAGGACCTAGTAACTTCCCTCCATTGCACTATAAATACAGGCATTGGGGTGAGGACTAAAGAGGTATGTGATCTCTCCTCTCAAGCTCAACCAAAGTGTCTCAATTTCACCAGCATTTACCCTCAAAATGTTCAGCTTCTAACCTCTCTAGTCCTCACCCCAATGCCTGTATTTATAGTGCAATGGAGGGAAGTTACTAGGTCCTCCTTCAAAGGGATAAAGCCCTCCTTCAAAGGGATAGCTCCTTTAGTCAAGGGATTAGCTCCTTTTCTTTTGGGATGCATGAACCACCTCAGAGCGAACAATCCACGTCAAAATTCCTTCTAGAAAACTCTAGAATTAACCCATATTTAGAGAAAGATAGTGTCTGGTTGGTTTGCTTGTCGTTAGGTCTTCTTTAGATTCTAGGAAGGTCTATCTTGTCTGCAATATCGACTCATTCCGTGCGACAATGATAGCTTGCTTTATTGGAGGGATCCATCTGGAGTGCTTTTAAGATAACTGGACAAAGAACAGTCAATAGAAGTTATGTAGCAATTCCATAACAGCATGTGTGGAGGACATCATTATTGGAGGACTACAGCCCAAAACATTCTCAGAGCTGGGTACTATTGGCCCTCTTTATTTTCTGATGCATTTGATTTTGTTAAATCTTGTGACAGGTGCCAAAGATTTGAAGGTAAGTAGCAGTTAAAATCCCTGCCCCTAAAGCCAATAATTGCAAAAGGACCTTTTCAGCAGTGGGGCTTGGATTTCATTGGTGAAATCAACCAACACTCCAGTGGCCAACACAGGTGGATATTAGTTGCCACTGATTATTTTACAAAATGGATTGAGGCAATCCCAACAAGGAAGGCTGATCATAATGTGGTAATGAAATTTTTATCAGAAAACATTTTCAGCAGATTTGGTTGCCCACATAAGCTTATAACAGATAATGCAGTAGCCTTCAAGGCAAAAGAGTTGATGGAAATGTGTGATTCAATGGGCATTAAACTTGTTCATTCCACCTCCTATTACCCCCAAGGGAATGGTCTAGCAGAATCCTCTAATAAAAGTCTGAGCAGGATTATTAAGAAGCTGTTAGAGGATAATAAGAAGAATTGGGATTCCAAGCTCAAATATGCACTTTGGGTAGACAGAGTGACCATTAAAAGATCCACAGGCTATTCTCCTTTCAAGCTGGTATATGGTACTAAGGCTATTTTTCCAATTCAACTTACCCTCCCTATGGCAAAGTTGCTCCAAACAGCGCAGAATGAAGAAGACGTTATGGCCAATAGAATCACTGATTTAACAGAATTATATCAGATCAGAGAGCAGTTTATTGAAAAAGCTACAGCACATCAACAAAAGATCAAGGAAGTCTTTGACAAGAAGGCAAAAAGAAATAATTTGCAGGTTGGAGATTTGGTTCTAAAATGGGATGCATTTAAAGAAAAGAAAGGCAATCATGGGAAGTTTGATGCTCTCTGGACAGGCCCTTTCATCATTTCACAGATTCAAGGAAACAACACCTTCATACTGAAAAGTATGGAAGAAGAACCAGTTTTTGATGGCCCTGTTAATGGGCGGTTTTTGAAAAACTATGTGATTTAAGGTCTTTTGGCCTTAAAAGCTGTAAATATTCTGCTTTTATCAGTTTTTAGTATAGCTGTAGTAGACTCCATGCCCAATGGAACACTAGGAATTTTGGCTAATTTGTTTGTTGCTGGAAAGGCATTGATCTGCAGGTTCTTGAGACCTCACAGGGAGGATCTCATCCCCAGAAGGAGCCAGTGTTAGCTTTGCTGTGCAAAAGCATCAAAAATGGATTCAAACACTCTCAAAGGCTGCAAACACACTTATAATCATGCCAAAGGAACCATTGATGCTGTCGAAATCCTCAAATTTTGGCTAAAAGTCTTCCACCGATCAAAAAATTTGCAAGAGGAAAGCCCTTTGGAGGGCAGAAATACACTATCGGGAGGCGAAAATACCCCAAAAAACCATGTAAAAATCAAATTACAGGCTTAAGGATCCGCATTAATCTCAGTCGTTGGATCTGGCCGATCAACGGTCCAGATCGCGTCGGCATATCGCAAGTCGGGGGAGGCAGCGGCAACGACATGAGACATCGCCGATATCGCATCGGCGTATCGCAATGGAGGATTTACAAAGGGGCTTTATTATTGTGCGATGAGCGATCGCCAATATCGCATCGGTGTATCGCTATCGGCGTTTCCAATGGAGCATGGCCTTTTGCATATATATGAGAGATCGTCGATGGGCCGGACCCGATGGCGTTATAAGTTATTTCTCATAGATTATCGGGTCTGCGGCAATATCGCATCGGTGTATCACATCGGCGCTTTCAAAGGGGGCAGGGCCTTTCGCACATATATGTTTGCGACCCGATGGGTGGGACCCAATATTTTATGAATCATTTCTTATAAAATTTCAAATCCATGCTTAAGCCATTTTCAATGGTTTTGGGCGCATTTTCTGTGTATAAGGAAATATAAGTAAATATAAAGGAAGCCTGGGCAGGTGCCGATTGCGATGAGTCTCGGATCCGAAAGGGTTCGGAAGTAAAATATATATATTGTTCAAGTCCGCCAAAGCCATTTTTCATGATTTTGCAGCAGTTTTATGTGTATTTTCAAATATAAAGAAACAGAGGATTGGTCGGTTAAGATATGCATTGCGACCTGAAAGGCGAACCCGATAGATGATTGAACTAGGCTTGAGGACTTTTAAAGTCCAAATGAAGCAGAAATGGGTGGGATTTAGCGGTATTGCAGCGTTTTCGCTGTTTATGACCCAAACAGACACAATAACAGAAAAGAAACATTTGCAACTATTGTCTGAAAGGGACCGGTGCAGGGATTTCATAGGAACGATAGCCACTCCATTGCAGGTTCAAGCGGCAAGCCATCCTTAAAGAAATCGTGCAGTTATGATTACATACCAGAAGAAGGATTCGGCAGAGGGACAACGGCCGGCAAACAGAACCCGAAAAGGGAAGGAGAAGGGCCACTACACGCCTCAAACCAAATCAAATAAAATCATGGAGCTTAACGACCCTGCCAGTGCAGCAGTCATCCTAACAAACATGATGGGGCATCTTTGGCACGAGGGAGCTCCCATACATCACAGCAGGCTGCCCAAAATATCTGAGTATGGTTATTCCTCTGTCAGAAGAGGAAAACCTCCGAGCCATGCCTGCCTATTGAGGGAATCAAATGGTTATGGGACAGATCAGACAAGTTTAAGACTCCGAGCCTTCTAGAGAGCTTAGGAGCATTGTAAAGGGCCTATAAAAGGCAGAAAAATAAATGTAACAAGGGTTCCACTTTTGGAGATTATTCCTCCCGTATTTTCTCAAGCTTCTCATCTGCAATCTTTAGTAATACAAGCTTCTTTTGCTGCTACATGTTTAATGTCCATTTCTCTTCTGTTCTATGCTTGCACTTGAACAGTTTGTTCAATTTTTTGTGTGTTTAAGGCCAGATAACTGTCATCTTATCTCTGCTTTGATATACTAGATTTGCAAGCTTCTTTGCTGCGTATGGATAGCCATTTATATGTGTGATTATATGTGCATCTGCCAGTATAGTCAGTGAGTTCTTTTACTGCTTGTAGCTAGCCATTCATATAGGTCCATGTATGCTATCTGCCGGCATAGTCAGTGTTCTCCATCTATCCATTAATCTACAAACTATTGAGCATTAGTAGTCTAAAGCCTTGTGTTGTTGGAGGTGTTCATGCATGTCTTGAGTGTGAATAAAGCTGGAATGGTTGTCTAACTTGATCCAAACCATCTTTCATTCCAATAGTTCAGAGAACAATATTGAAGATTATATGTTACCAGGCATCTCTGATTTACAACCTCAGAGAGTTTCCTAGAGTGATAACAAAACCCAACTCCCTCTCGAATGGATCAGCCCAACGTTAAGGAAAATCCTTGAAAATTAAAGGAGCAATGCTGAAACACCAAAGAGGAGCACACCCATCATTAAAGAAAACAAAGTAAAATAAATTATGGCTTATTAGCACCCGCATTTGGTGACTGGGATTTGAGAGTCAAGACAACTCACATACAATTTCATTTTATTTTTCAATTACTACCATCCAACCCCTTAAGATGCTACACCTTCCCTCCCACTCCATGAGTTATAATACCTACTATAATTTATCATAGTTATCACACACTTAAATGTCAACATAATAGGTTTAGAATTTCACTAGAGGTAATAGTCAATGTGTGAAGTTTATATGAGCATATCAAATACAAGTTTAAAGGTGAAATACATGCTACAAACCGTCAAATTCTAGGACTAGCCATCAAATTCTAGCACTGCTTTAGTGCCAAGGCATTCACACTCACTTTTTAAATCATTGGTTAATTGGAAGATTGACTTTACATTTTTTTTTCTCAAGTAAAAAAGTTGTTTATAATTATTTTTAATGTAATAAAATTTTTTTAATGAAATTTTGAAATAAATAAATTTTTAATTAATCTTATAAATTAAAGGGATAGATAATTTAAATTGTTTTATTTTTAACTAAATTAATTATTTAGTTTATAAATTTTAGATATGTTGAATGAAAAATATTTAAAAATTCATTATACTATTTTTTATAAATATATAATAAAAATAGTTAAAAATTATATGGAATAAATATTGAAAAATATATAGTAAATCTAAATAAATAAGTTTGACAAATCCATTTTATAATGATAACGGTAAAATAATATGTTTGAAAATTTTCCCATGTGTATTGATCACCACTATCAACAACGAAATATACTAGCCATTTGTCCACCCACCTCCCCTTCATTCGTCAAGCCATCTTTCTCTCAATAGGTGATGGCTCTCAGTATTGCAACAAGAATGTTGCAACTCCCAAAATTCTCGACTTTAATTGTCAATCTGGGTTCCTACAAACTTAAGAGGGGTCAACACTATGTGTACGGCATGTATTATTTTGACTTACACAAAGAGCATTTTGTTATATATGCTACAAGAAATATTCATAATTGCAGGAAATAAAGTACAATAACAAAATCTATACTATGTGTAGGAAGGAAACAAACTAATTTAATAATGTTGAAATAAAATTAGGTCTACTCTATTGTTCATTGGAAACAAACTTGTGGCTAAAATAAAACATAAAAACATCAAACCTTAGTTTGACAGAAAAAAAACCCAATTTTTCTACAACTACTAGGTTAAAGGATCTATGAGATCTATTGGATTCAAAATTCCATCCTCATAGTCTTGGGGTTATTGTGACATGTCAAGGAAGGTTAGCCATGCTTTTTATGCAAATATAGATGAGTTATTGATTCAAAAAGTGAGCTACTACATGAGTCCCTGTTTTGCTACATGAGACAATCCAATGAGCAAAAAAATGCACTAAATATGTGGTTTGAAGGAAATATGAACTAAGGGGAGGCTAAAGTATGGTAAGAAACTTCTTTCCATGTTCTTATGCCTCTTATGGACAAGTTTATTTAGCAAATTAGCAATGGTAGGGTTTCCTGTAGCTCCACAAAACAAGAAACTATGTAGTAACAACATACAACAAGGAATGAATAACAAATGAAGAACAATAACTAAGGTTAACTATCACATGAAAAGGAATGTTAATTTCATGAAATAACTATTTCTATGTCTACCAAAACATGATTCACAAAAAGACTTGTAAGCACGCTAATTCATTAACCTTGCAGAAAAACAATATCCAGAAATGAAATTACAAAAATGACTATCTGAACTAGTGCATGAAAAATAATAGTAAAGTGAGGGGTCTTAAGCACTTGGGATGGGACCTAACCTAAGGAAGCTTAGATCCATTAAGATATAACAGTCTAAGAAACATAAATTCCATTTGTTGATAAAAAAGTTCTTTTACATGAGAAATTGTAGAACTAGAACTTGTAGGCTAATGCCTTCACTTGCCTACTGTTGACTTTCTAGTTCAAAATTTTGATCCCTAATGGGCTACTTGAGCCCTCTATTTATACAAAATGGATAAGGGTTACTTTCCTTGAAAATAGGATTACTTTCCCTCCAAAAGGCCTAGAAAATAGGATCTTTCTCCCTGAATGACCTCACAACTACAAGGAGTAATAAGTGCTTTAAGCCAACCAAGTTTGTTCATCCTATAGTAGGGGATAGGTACCATAAATATCTAACTAGATATCCTTGTGATTTTTTCCAAATATCCTTAATATCATGTATCATAAGTGACATTATGCACACAAATTATGAGAAACATCTCTAACATTCCTAAGAACTTATGAAAGCTTGAGAAATGTGTTATTAAGTGTAGAAGGAGAGTTTTAATGTGCATAGGAAAGGTTATATAGGCCTAATGTTGTACCTAATTGGGAGGCCCATCATATCCCCTATTGAAACTATTTCTCATCCTTTGAGCAACATATTCATATTCTTTGATTATTCCTCTTGGCTTTGATATTCTTGAAGTCCCAATTGTTGGCACAAAAATGTCATCATGGAAAGACCCTAGGTTTAGGCACAAGGGGCTAACAAGGATCCACTATAGTCTAGGACAATGCCGACATTTTCACCTTACCCAAAGGGTAAGGAGTTTCAACTGAGGCGTGTCGTGACTAGAAATAAGAAGGATTAGAGGGATATCAAGGATGATCCAAACATTAACTCATAAGTATCTTAAATAATACATTCATCACAACATCATATTGTTATAGTTACCATATTCATCCAAGAAAAGACCATTCATATAAAATTTTGAGCGGGTCTGTAAACCAGAACAATACACTTAATCATAATGCCATGCAAACTGGTTCATTCATTCATTCATATTAACTCAAAGGAATACTCATTACAATATACATCAGGTGTAAAGCCTTAATCAAATACATAAAATACCATGGCCACAAGATGCCTTAGACCTTAGGCCAAGCCTAGCTCTGGCCACTCCGCAACTGCTCAGGTCCTCAGATCTTGTTCCTATGTGCTTCTAGCTCCTACTAGATACCAACCCCTTATTTGTGCTATCTTCTCCTTTTATCTTCTCTTCCACTATTCCCATTTTCACTTATGTTCAGTTGTCTTTTGCCTCGGGTGCTTTCCACTGTCCTCCTTGTCCGCTCAGTTGTTTATGCTTGCTCTTGAGACCTTGCCACAACTACCCATCTACTGCATGGTCTTTCTTCCCTTCCCGACTGTCCTCTCCACAACTTGACTATTGCTCTAGCCACCTATTTTCTGCCTTAATACCTTCAAAAATTTCAAAATTCAAAACGAAGGCCCTGACCAGAGTTCTTTGACTCGTCCCCTTCTGCGGGGCTACTGCTTCGGCTACTTCTACTCCATGTTGGTTGTTGGGCCTTGAAATTGTCATTTACTTCCATTACATTTTCACTTATATTCCCATATTGTCACCTTCACTCCACCTCCATTTCATTACATTTACCTTACCATTATCATTATTGGGTCACATTTATGCTTTTCCAAACTTGATTAATTCTTAGCATTTTAAAGTGAATTTATGGTTAAAAATTAGAAAATAATGTGCATATGCTTATACCTAACAAGTGGGATGAGATTGTTGACATATGTAGGTCAAAAGGAAGCTTTTAAAAGACCTTTATGTGGCCTCCTAAGGCCAAATTCGAATTTGAGTGGAGAAGATCACGGGATCATAAGGATATGTGTCTCATTTCCTATTTGTATTGAAACTCTAAGAAGATATGTGTCTTATCATTTCCTATTTTGATTGTAACTCTAGAGATATAGGGAGAGCTTAATGGACTCTAATTAATGAGATAGCTTCTCATATTTTTGTATAAATAGGGGAAGTTTTCTCCTATCATTTTATATGTAAAGTTGGGGAATTGCTCATGTTTTGAATATAGAAGAAGGCTTGCATTTGGAGCTTCTCAACTTTCCATCCTTATACTTTTGGATTGGCCATCTACAATGTGTGAGATTTATTTATTTTCATAGATTAAGATTTATTTGCTTTCATAGATTAAGATTTATTGCTTTCTTAATTACTATGTAATCTTATGCTAATCAAAGCATCTCAAGAAAATAATTTTCTATTTTCCAAAATTGGAGTGTGTTTGAAGCATTGGAGCATACAGTGATCTTAGTTTTCCTTTACATGTTTTTACAATGCTTTCTTAGGATTAAGTTTTACATTCACTGTTTAATCTTATGTAGAGCATTTCAAGAAGGTAGTTCTTCCAAAATTGATTGCTTGAGGCGTTTAGAACAAACAGTGATTTAGTTTCCTTTCTCATGCTTTTATCATGATTTTTAGATTAAATTTCTTATTTATTGTGTCATCTCATGTTCAACATTTCAAGAAGTTAACCCTTCCGAAATTGATTGCTTAAAAAAATTAGATTACACAGTCATTGCAAGTTTTTACATGATTTCTTTGTGCTTTCCAAGATCATGTTTTCTTTCATTTAATGTATAATCAAGTACTTAATCACTTCAAGAAGATTGCTTCCTAAATTGAATGGTTCATGGGTATTTGATCATACAATAGATCGTAATCATCTTTTCCATTTGTTTTAGGCTGTCATTGTTATTTTTCTTTCAATCCATGAATAGGATTAGTTTGATTTTGATCAAGAGCTTTCAAGGATAAGAAAGGAAGTGATTTCATTTTCATCTTGTCATATGAATGCAATTGTATTTAGATTAATGCTCTGTTTTTCATAGATTAGTTCAAGTACATTTCCTTTTCTTCCTTCTTTTTCATAGTTTAATAATTTCATTTAGAGTAATTCCTAGTTTAGTTTCTTTCATCAAAACATTTCCTTTTATTCCTTCTTTAGAAATTAGTTTTCAACATTAAAATTCATTAGATTTTGTCCATTAACATTTAAAGATTTCATCTAGAAGCATAACTTTCATTTCTTAGATTAATTTCCTTAGGCATAAGAAACAAAACCCCAAAACAACATAAAAACATACTCAACGAAGTAAGAAACAAGGTTAACTAAGCACATATTGTGCACCACACTTCATTAGTTTACTAATTCCGGTTGCTAATTTATGTTAGCAATTTAAGACATTAAATTGACTGAATATTTTGGCACCGTTGCCGGGGAAGTGTAATTAGGAGACCTTATTTCTTACATCTAAAAAAAAATTAATAATTTCTCAAGTATGCTCTCCTCCTTCGCTTTGTGTGATCTAGAGGATCAGAAAAAGTTTTTTTTTTTGTTTTTATAAATGTTAAAAAAAAATAAAAAAAATAAAAAATAAATTTTAATAAAACAACCAACGTAATGGCCCATGGCCTTTGATAAACTTTGTTCTCTACAGAGATATTGGTCTTCAGAATGGCTACAAGGCCTCTATCCTCAGCATAGCCTGCACACATGCTCCAGCTCCATAGCATATGATGGGTGCGGTATCTTAACCTCCACGGCTCGGGGTGTCTCGACCTGCACATCCCGCACAACATACTAGATCACCATTGCCAGAAATGAATTTTATTGCCGGATCACCATTGCCAGAAATCACACCAGTTTAGACACATGTTTTTAAAACACATTTTCTGAGCAAACCTAGGTGAATTAGAAAAATCCAAGACATGGGTTTTTTCGGGAACAGGGTGAGTTAGGTAATCAGTAAAGAGTTTTGCCAAATTTCATAACCATTTGAGCGAATTATATGGTTCTTCGGAGCCTTAGTTTCCAGATTACGTGAGAAAAACGGATTTTCGGATTTAATGCACAGTTGTGGCCATGATCCGATTTCTCTGATCTTCAAGAGAAATATCCACCCAAATCTGATTTCCCTGGCTAAATTCCAGCTTGAGACAGTTGGAGAAAACGCTTTGAGTTTGGGTGCCCCAATCGCTTGTGCCAAGTCATCCACTATGCGTTGGCCTTGTTAATTTCCTCTGTTGAAGGAGCCATCATAAGAGAGAATGAGAAGGGATTTCAAGAGAACGAATAAAATTTCAGTGATATTGATCTAGGTGGATGTTGGTGGACACCCATCTATCCCACTTGGACCCCCACAATTGTCTCTTTTAGTTTTTGAGTTTCCTTATTTGTAGCACAAGTTACTATTTTTAGCAGTTTTTCAGGTCCTGAACTTTCGGAGCCATTTTGAGGCCCTAAACAACATTTTTTGGGAAATATGGGAGTAACATGGTTCCATGGACTGATGTTGTTCTTTGCAAAGTTGTAGTTCTCAGATAGATCTTTCTAATGAGATATTGTGCGTGTCAAACAGAGATCGTATCCCCAAGTTACGACTTCAGGAAGTTGATGTACCAATTTACCCAAACGGGGCCCACAGTTTGGCGTTTCATCTTCTAGGGTTAGGTTTATGGATGTTTAGGGTTCTCCATTGTTTCTCAAGAATAAATAGGCCTTCGAGCCTCATTGTAACACAGTTCAGAGGCATATAGCCACCACATCTCTTCTCAGAGATAAGCTACCGTCGCCCTAATTGGTTTAGTTGCATTTCTGTTTGTAAGAATATTTCAGTATTTTACATTAATGAAATGAAGTATTATTTCCATTGCATGTTTGTATTTATGGTTATTTCTATACTTTATTGCGTTTCTGTTTAAATCTGGATCAGTGGTATCAAAGCGGTATGCTCTTTCTCTGTTTTTCTTTGCATGTCCCCAACGAGGTCGAGATATAAGGAGTTAGGGCTTGAACTGGTCGAACCTTTGCAAGACTAGCCTCGCAAATCCTATCGACCTCCCATGGCGATGAGAAGAAAGATGAGGGGGTAGGAGATCCTATCAAAATCTTGCTTGAAGAAGCCCTCGAGCAACAAAGGAATGCGATGATGGATAAATTTGCCCAGATCCTTCAGTGGCTACCCAGAGGTGACACATTGACTTCCAACAACTACTTTGGAAACACCACACCCTTTAAGGTACAAGTTAATTTTGAAATCCCCATCTTTGAGGGTAAAATAGACACGGATGCTGTAGATAAATCGTTAAATCTGCTAGAAGGTTATTTTCTGTTCTTGATTTTTCCAGTCGAGAAAAGATTATTTTCGCTCTTCTCAAAGCAACCCCCCATGTCAAAGACTAGTGGGAAACCAACTGCGAGCAGAAGGATGAAAGTATGGGCTCACTCTTTTCAGCCGCACCCACATGGAATTCATTCCGGGATGCCATCAAGGAGCAATACTACCCTATCAAAAGCTATGAGGACAAATACATAATGTGGACCAAGCTGCGGCAGGGAAGGGACCAAGATGTGCCGGAGTTCACAAACATTTTTCATACCCTTCGCACACAGTTGGGTACCAAGGATTCTGAGCTACATTTGGTACTCAAATACCGCGGCTGCCTACACAGGTAAATCCAGGAAGAGATGGAGTTCTTGAACATCTTCTCGCTCGGCATGATGTACCGATACGCTTTCAAAATCGAGCAAAAGTTGAAACAAAGGAAGCGATACTTTGGATCTACAAATCCGAAGACCAAAGGACAAAGCCAAGGTGGGGTGACCCAAGACAACTCATCGAAGCCGCAAGAAAAGAACAACACCATGAAGTCAAAGAAGGACACAGGAAAGTAGTGTGAGTTCCATAAGAGCCCCACTCATAACACAAGTGAATGCCGGACCAAGCAGAGGCTGATGGCCGAGTTGAAGGCTTCCGAATTAGATGCATGTTCCAACCCTGAGTTAGAACCCGACAAGGGGAATGACAAAGGGAAGTAGATCATTGATGTAGAGCCCAACGCCATTGTTGCTACCGCCAAGATCCAAAAGAATGAGCCCGAAGATCTAGAAGAGGAAGAGTGTCTTTTCCACTTACAGATGTGGGTGAAGGGTTTGTCGCTGCAATTCATTGTCGACAGTGGTAGCCAAAAGAACCTCATTTCAGCAAAGGTCATGAAGCGGTTGGGCCTACCGACTACACCACACCTGCAGCCGTACAATATCGGGTGGCTTCACCAAGGACAAGATCTCCGAGTCTGCCAGCGGTGTCACCTTCCCTATAGCATCAAGTCCTTCACAGACGAGGTATTGTGTGATGTTGCACCTTTGGATGTTTGTGATGTACTATTAGGCCAACCATACTTATGGAGGTTACATGCTGTGTATGAATCAAGGCCTCGTGCTATTATTATTACTTTGGGTAATTCATTATATAGGATACCGAAGGTAGCTCCACCTACCGCCACCTCTTTGATCACTACTAAGAAATACATCAAGCTCATCTCCCAGACTCGGAAATTCATTTTCTGTCTGGTTCACTCCCAAAGTAAGGGGAAGATCGTTACCACATCCATGACCCCTGCGAAGTGTTCCTCCACACAGCAGTAACAACAGATGGATACGGTCATGAAAGTAGACATGAACAACTTCTCCTCACCCAAAGGTGTACCACACAAGTTTCAGGTGGGCAACAAAGTCTGGTTGCATTGGCAAAAAGAACGCCTTACCAAAACCCATCAGAAGCTCAGACCACTCCAACATGGTCCTTACACCATTACCAAGGCTATGGAAAACAATGCTTTGGAGCACAACATTCTCTCATTCCTTCGCCTGCACCAAGTATTCAATGTGTATCTCCCTCAACAATGCTTCCCACCATTACTGGACACATTCGAGATTGCAGAACATCTCACAAGGGACCAAGTTCAACAGATGGAGGAACTCAACGCAATGAGGACCATTTCTTCCTAAGGGGGGAGGAATGATCTAGGTGGATGTTGGTGGCCACCCACCTATCTCACTTGGACCCCCACAACTGTCTCTTTCAGTTTTTCAATTTCCTTATTTGTAGCACAAGTTACTATTTTTAGCAGTTTTTCGGGTCCTGAACTTCTAGAGCCATTTTTAGGCCCTAAACGATGTTTTTTTGGGAAATATTGGAGCAACATGGGAACATGGACTGATGTTTCTCTACCCAAAGTTGTACTTCTCGGATAGATCTTTCTAACGAGATATTTTGTGCGTCAAATAGAGATTGTATGCCAAAGTTACGGCCCCGGGAAGTTGATGTACCAATTTACCCAAACGAGGCCCACAGTTTGGCGTTTCATCTTCTAGGGTTAGGTTTTTGGATGTTTAGGGTTCTCCATTGTTTCTCAACAATAAATAGGCCTTCAAGCCTCATTGTAACACAGTTCAAAGGCATGTATCCGCCACATCTCTTCTCAGAGATAAGCTACCATGGCCCTAGCTGGTTTAGTTCCATTTTTGTTTGTAAGCATATTTCAGTATCTTACATTAATGAAATGAAGTATTATTTCTGTTGCATGTCTATATTTATGGTTACTTCTATACTTTATTGCATTCCTGTTTAATTCTGGATCAGATATTCACTATTTGATACCTCGTGTAGTTAAAGAATGAAGGAATAACTGATAAGAAGGCCTGTTCTATTTCATTACAGCCTCAATACACATTTGAACATAAGAAAGAATAGGGATTCTCTAATGCAGCATTAACGCCTACCTGTTTTGATCATCCAAGTATCTTGGTTTCATTATCTCGATGTTGTATTTTGAAGGGGACGGTATGTGAGAGGAACCAGATCTCTCGTATCAAGTACTATGGAAGCTTTGATGTATCCCTTGGAAGGTTCTTGCGGGATAAATTATCTAACCAGATTTCCAGCCAGCAGATGCACATATGATCTCTACATTTTTGCACGGCATTTGATCCATGCTGCCTCAGATGCCTTTTGATCAGCTCTCATTCAGATCAGATAGTTATGGTGCCACATAGTTATGAGATTTTTCTAAAAGGTGCAAGTGGAGACAAGTTAAAGAAAGTTAAATTTGTTGTTCAACATGTTATTTTTGTAGCACAGATGACGATTCAATAATGGCTTGTAGAACAATTGGAAAATTATTTAGACGATTTCTGAACATTTGGCATTAATATTGTTGCTGTGTATTTTCTATGAAGTTTTAACTTGCAGGGCACAACAAATCTTTGTGATGCCAATTGTTTTACTGAGCACAATGCATGAAGTCATCCAACAACAGGGAGTTGATTTATTTTTCATGGTTATTTCTTAAAAATGGATTGTTATCGATATCATGAATTGGACCAAATATAACACTTTTGATTTTCCTTAATCTGTTTCATTTGACATTCAATTTTTGCATAAGAATCAGAAAGAAATTAGCTATTTCTTTTTTAACACACTTATGTTCTTTGTGTCAAGTTTTTTTTTGCAGGTTTAGGATGATTGAATGATCAACAAGGAGATTAAATTGTGATGACAATTGGTCTTCAAAAGACCAATCTCATGAGAAACATAAGAACAAGTCCATGTCCATATTCATCAAAACCATTACTCTTCCTCCCTTTTGAATTATAAATCCAACCAAGCAATTTAAAGCAAGCCACAATTATTTTTCCCAGCAAGAGTCAGTTGTTCATTTTCCTTCATTCACATACACTTTCCGTCTACTCCACAAATAAAATCAAGAAGCTTACTTTCATGCTTATTTCCCATTGTCATTATTATTTTCCATTGTCATCTTCCATTTTCATTTTCCTTTTCCTATACTTTTCATTTCGCAATTAAACCCTGCTTCAATGAAAATTATTCAATCCATAGTCCTTTGAGTCTAAATTCCTTGCAAAAACACCTTGAGGCTTGCATGCCTTAATGGAAAGTCCTCATGCCAGTGAACAATGGGAATACATCAATGTCCCTTGTTCATCGGATCTTTTAGGTACTCGACAACAACAAAATTATTTGTACTTAGCAAGATGTGTTTGGGCATCTTGACTCTCATTGTCATCAATGGTTGTTGGGCAACAGACCCCCCATAGCATGTTACTGTGGCTTAAAGCCCGGGTTCTGGTCAATGTAATGTAAAGACCCTGCGAAATGTGGGCGCGGAGCGCAAGAGTCTAGGGTTGTCCACCCTAAAATAATGTAATTTAATGTAAAGTATGTCAGCCCGGGGACCATGGGATTGTGTAAATAGAGCAAGGCTCTAAGTGTAAAGACAATGTTTTTAGAGTTTTGACAAGTAATAGACAGATGCGAAGGCATGGTTAGAAGATAGAAGTGAACCTGAAGTGTAGTGGGTCGTAGTGGTAGGTAGAGTCTCCGCTGCTGAGTGCGTGGAGGCCTAGTAGAGTCCGCAGCTGTGTGTGCGGACCCCTGCAGCTGAGTGCGCAGGGCAGAGTCAGGTCTGTAACTGAACTTAAGTATTAATAAAGATAAGTTTGATTCAGAATATTGTGCATCTATTTGTAGATCTATATTTCTATGTTCTGGTTATCTTTATGCATTTATATTGTTTTCGAATACGCGCGCTTATCTGAAAGTTGAATGAGTTAATAAGAACGTTGGGTCTGCACAAACTAAGTTAAACACTAATATAGTACCACAGTAAAGATCAGATTGGAAGAATATTGTATTCACGAAGGTGCGCATAGGTTACAAAGTTGCGCGAGGCAGTGCAACGTGCATGTTGTGATCGCGAACCTCCAGAACCCTCATCTAGATATCCCTAGGGTGCGGAAACCTGGTTCCAGCACCCTCCCATACTACTTCGGGTGAGACTTCAGTCCACACTCCGGGGACTGTTGTTGAAAGGGCCAGTAGTACCGGGATTTGCTTGGCTAAACTCGGAGACAGGATTTGAACCCGTGACCTCAAGGTTATGAGCCTTGCGAGCTACCAGACTACTCTACTCCGCACTGCTGAACCTGGGTCAGGTGCCACGTAGCCAAAAAATGGTTCCGTTGCCGAGACCAAGATCTGCCTAAGGGATGTCTGATGTCGTGCCACTGGAACCCAACAAAGAAGAAAATTGAAGAGTGGTTGGACAAGAAGATTCACGAGTTCGTAACACAGGAAAATAGAACTCTGCAGGTATCTGAGAAAAGGTGGCTGGATTGCTACGTGCATACAGAAACCCACGAGGTCTTCTTCACATCCTTTCCTTCTGAATTGTATGAGTGGATCGCGAGGTTAGCCGACAGCCAGGGAAGGTGTAAACTCGACCAACTGTTAATGTGGACTTCAGAATTAGTGCGTAGACTAGAGGCATCAGAAAATAAGATCGTACGAGCTATGGACCATTGGATCGACCGGATAATAGGGGGATTTATCACTGAGTTTACGGTAGACACAACCATGAGCTACAATGAAGTAGAACGACGTTTTCTCAAGGGACCGCGAGGTAAGTACATTAAATATCTGAATACCTAGATTAAGATGCTGTTATGTGAAAAGCGGGTTATGCAAATACATTAATGTTTGGAATGACGCGGAGCGGAAAGATCTACAAAGGTAGTGGGGAATTAGGAAACAGTCCCTTAATTTCACCTTCGTGAGAGAGCGAGGAGGAGCTCACTCAGGTCTCTCCGAGAAGTGTGGTCAGTTTGATAAGACAGTGCATTTTGCAGTTACCACCTCCACCCACGCCACCACCCGCTTCACCTCCTTCACCTCCATCTCCACCCACTCCTCCTCCACCAACCCTGCAGTTCAGCATGGTGAGCGTGATCAAGCTACCTATATTCAGAGGAGTAACGAGTGAGGATCTGGACTAGTTCTGGTTCGTGGTAAGAGTAGTGTGGGAAGCACAAGGGGTCACGGATGACAACATTAAGAAGGTTACATTGCGCGTTGACATGGTATATCAAGCACTCTAATGACCACCCAAATGCAGGGATAATAGAGATATTGAATGCTTTGAACAGATAATTTAGCCGGCTGAAATCAGAGACACAGTCAATCATTGGGTTTAGAGAGATCACGATGCTTCCAGGCGAAACCCCCTAGGATCTGGATCAATGACTGAAGAGTACAATCCGCGAGGCTAATATGATGCTCATAGATGCACAACATCGCGCATGGTTTGTGGAATCTTTGACACTACACCTGAGGATGACATTATCACAACAGAAACTTTCTACCCAGGCCGAAGCGTTGGAAATGGCGATGAGGTTGCATGAGATACCGATACAAGATCTAGGGCTGGGAGTTCAACAAATCCACTCGCAACTACAGAATATCTGCCTAGAAATGCAAAGCTTGAAGCAAGATAGGGCACCATGGCTAGAGGTGCGTGAGGAAGTATGGTGCGTAAAATGCAAAGGACAAGGCCATGACAAATACCACTGTCCAGTATTCTTGAACTACTTGGTAGGAGGGGGGCCAATGCCATTGAGACTGAAGGTACAGGCAGGGTCAAGTGCGACACCCATGTTATGGTGTGCGATCTATCAGATAGGAGGAAAACAGACGACGAATAATTATCATTTGTTGTAGAAGTATACACAGACTCCCCAACAGTTGTTTTATAATTTCTGCAGGTCAGTAGGCCACGACGAGTGTACTTGTCGCAAATATGAGTTAATGATGGATTAGACCCCAGCCTATTGGATGCAGACAGAAATGTGAGACCTCGACCCAGCAGCGGGGATAGTGCACATTGGATTTCAGGGGCGAGGTCGAGGACAAGGAGGAATGAGACCAGGAAGGGGCCGCAGATAGTTAATTTGTTACAATTGCAGAGGACTAGGGAACTATGCCTGCGATTGTACCAACCTGACAAGAATATCCTGTTCATACTGTGCTCAGTTTGATCATGAAGCAGTAGATTGTCCTATGTTGATCGCACAGATGCGCGAGAAAGGGGTGCTCCAACCTCCTCTGACTCAGAATATCCAAATGAGGAGGTCTGAACCGCGTGAAGAAGACCCAAATGTGAACATGGTGCTCATAAGTGGTGCGACCACCGGGGAGGATAAGGGGAAGCAGCTCGAGGAAGATACATGGGTTCGCAAGGCTCCTACAAAGGAACTTGAGTTTGACTTAGAACGCACAAAGGAGACGTTCATGGAAGTTAAGAAGAGCTTCGTGGAGGCCCCCACTTCAGGTAGTAAGGATCAACCAGAGCCAGGGATGGATCTCTCTATGCTTACTACCTTTTTGGAGACATGCATGAAATTGCTGCGCGACAATAAGGCAGTTAAGGGACTATAGGAGTTGATCACCAGGTGCGCAGGGTCAAGGGAACTGTGCATAGTCCGGAAACTGGGAAAGCATACATTGTGTAGAGCTGTAACAAGGGTCTCTTTCACCTCTAGTTATGCCACATTAATAAGTCAATCCGGGAACGCTTTGTTATTGCAAAGAGTATCTCAATCCGAGGCTATTCGTCAGAGTAATGCTTAGTAGTACAGTGTTCAGAAAATACAAGAGTAAACGGATGCTAAACTTATGACTAAATTGCTCTAAAAGAATAAAATCACACAAGGCAGCTTATCAGTCAAGGGTGCGGAAGCGATAACCCATCCCTCTAGAAACTGATGGAAAGGAAATTAGAGCATGGACCATAGGTCTGGGAGCTAGGTAGCGACTGCTGAGGCTCACTACAGCCTTAGACCTTCTCTCACACCAAGACAGCAAATGCAAGTAAATGGAACGGCAGAAAGTAAAATGGAACAGCAAACAGGAAATGGAACAGCAGTAAATGGAACGGCAATCCAATAAACTAAATCTCGCGAGTCAGAACTAAACTTGCTCTATTGAACTAAACTTCACATTCAATCAAATAGCAATCTTCTCTCTTAAAGCAAATTGGATGAAATATACTTTACTGATAAGTTATGGAACAGCAAGCATCAACCATATACTCACACACCACACTAATATAGCAATCTGATGATTAAAGAGAATATGTTTCCAAAATAGAATAACATTACTTCCGGATTCCAATAATTGAGATTTCGAATGAATCCAATACAACAATATTCAATATGAAGGCTCTGTAACAGAAACAGTTGGCTTAGATTAATAACATGCGATTAACTCTGAAAAGATTCACTCATACAATACAGAGTCACTACATAAATCTCTTGAAGAAACCATTAATGAATTAATCGTAACAGAGCATGGAATAGCATATAAGAAATATGTCGGATTACAAAACTATAAAGATAAATAAACCACAAAGAAACCAAATTATATTGATACAAAAGCAAGTGTCCTTCGGAGCCGTGCCCTGACCTTCCAATGGTACACCGCCTTAGATTACTCCAGACGCAGAGATGAAATAAACACCAAGTCTTTTATATTAATGCATCAACAAATATACAGCAAACCAAGTCTTAGTGAGAGTCGATGATCAAAGTTGAGTCTGAAATTCACAGTTACATATATGAAAAAGAAGTCCCTTTTCTTAACGATGTTGTTCCTTTTTATAAAAGTAACGGCGGAGGTATCTAGGTAGCAAAAATAAGCAAAACAGCGATCCCTCAGGATCAAAGATCCTGAGGGATTCGCCAAGCCGTTAATCCTTTACTTTTCTTTCCCTGTTCCACCGAATTGATAACCCTTCTTTCTTTCCTGGGTCGTTCTGCTTCGATCTGTTTGATCTCGTTCGCATCCGGTTCCCTTCCAAAGGGACAGCAGTTATTCCTCCTTTGTCTTTTCCTTTCGAACGACAGCCCTTCGTTTCCACCCTTTCCTGCATGGAAAAATAACAATTATCAGCGATTAAGCTTGCCATACTAATTCTCACACATTCTACTAAAATGCTTTATTTCTTTAAGTTCATTATTCAGAAAGGGTTACAATTGTTACTGAAAAGTCACTAAATTGTTTGTCAAAAACATACCTTTCCAGTGCTCCACACATTGCACACTGGAAGGGAGATGAGGTTGGTTGCGCATATTGGTGAGTATGAAATGGATCAGGTCATCCTAGATCTGGGATCAGACGTGAATGTGTTACCGAAGAAAACATGGGAATGCATGGGCAGGCCCGCATTGCAGTGGTCCCCTATTCAATTACGAATGGTGAACCAACATAAGATTTTTCCCATGGGGAGGTTGCAAGGGGTAACAGTCGATATCGAAGGCGCGAGCACACAGACGAACTTTGAAGTAATAGAGATTGTTGATGACAACAATCCTTATCCTACGTTGCTAGGAATAGACTGGGCCACTGAGATGAATGGAGTCATCAACTTCAAGAAGCAGAAAATAGTATTCGAGAAAAAGTCCCTACGCATAGTAGTTCCGCAAGACCTAGCCGAAGGGGCGTGCTACACTGAACCTGTGCACAATGATGGAAGCGACGGTGAGCTAGATTGCATTTACAAGATAACTGGATGAGATTAGGATTGGGTGAATCCGACTGCAAATGGAAGGATCTCATGGGAGCATGTGAATTCCGACACCACAGATTCAGATGAAGAAGACGAATGCTAGCACAATCGATTGAATGAAGTGACAATGTTGAATTGCAACATGATGATTAGATCACTACGTTGCGTAACAACCCAGGTCCGAGACCTGCAAACATATGATGGATTGATAGTGGTGGATGAATTCTTGAGCAAGTTTGAAAGTGTAGTATCGGAACAACCACGGTTTGATGCATTGAAGTGGGCACTGCATGCAACACCTACGCACTGGTGGGGGACACATCAAGGAAATTTTGAGAACTAGCGTGGATGTATAAGGACGATGCGCTTATGATTTGGGAGACCTAAACTATGGATAGAAGATAAATACGATGGACGAGATGACCCTTGCACGCACCTCGTGAAATGGGCCAAGGTCTATGGGGAAGAACCACAGCCTGAATGGTTACATTTATTCTACCATACCCTGGATATCATACCCATGAATTGGTATACTGAGACGAAACTCCAACATGGTACGGGCGAATGGGATGTCTTGCGCGAGGGATTTTTGTTAAAATTCACATTTGAAGACCGATGTTCGGATCCTATTGAAGACGCGTTGCAAGCAGTAAAAGATGCCATCTTCAAAATACCACAGGAACCACTGCAAGTACGTCAACTAGCATGGGCAACCCAGTTAAGCAGTTCCCTAGAATGTTATAATGTGCAAGTAAAGGAGGATGATGACGACCCTCGAAATATTAATATTCCAGAAACTGAAGGTTGTTGTGAAGTTCGAGAACCATCAACTGAGGATCCCAACATCATTGCGCCGCTAAAAACAAAGCAGGTAAACATTGGCACAGACGCGGAGCCGAAGTACATGATGCTTGGGGACTATTGGGACAATGCCACGGTAGGTAAGATCGCCGAGTTACTCCGCAAATATCAAGATTTGTTCCCAACCAAAATCACGGACTTAAAGGGGATCATTGGCGACTTAGGGATGATGAAGATCACTTTGAAACTGGATGCGAAGCTAGTTAAGCAGCGACCTTACTAGTTGAATCCAAAATATAAAGAAAAGGTCCGTGATGAATTAGACAAAATGCTCGTAGCCGGAATTATTGAACCAGTGGAAGAATTTGACTGGGTGAGTCCTATGGTAGTATAGGAGAAAAAATAAAAGGGCGAAATTAGAATATGCATGGACCTTAGGAAGCTTAACGATGCCTGTGTTCACGATCCATTCCCGACACCATTCACAGATGAAGTATTGGAGAATGTTGGTGGTCAGGAAGCTTACTCATTCACAAATGGCTTCTCAGGGTACCATCAGATTAAGATCGTGCCGGAATATGGGAGCAAGACAACCTTTGAAACCAAATGGGGCTGTTTTCAATACACCGTTATGCCCTTTGGACTGAAGAACGCGCCAGTGATATCTTCGTGCATAGTGGTGGCCGCATTCAAGGAATACATCCATAAGTTCTTGGAGGTCTATCTGGACGACTGGACTGTATTTGGGTTAGTTAAACACCATATAACAAGCTTACATTTGATGCTGGATACTTGCTGATGACACCAGATTGCGCTGAATCTTAAGAAGTGCACCTTTCTCGTCCCCTTTGGAAACCTGCTCGGCCATGTGGCCTGCAAACAAGGCATGATGGTGGACCTTGCGAATATTGTTGTTATTCTCAATCTGGAAGTGCTGCGAAGTGTCAAACAACTACGCGCTACTTTGGGGCACACTGGTTACTATCACAAATTTATCAAGAGCTATGCATAAATAACAACGCCAATGGAAAAACTATTGAAAAGGGACGCTACATATTGTTGGAATGATGATTGTAGGAAAATTTTGGATGTTTTCAAGGAGAAAATGGCATGCGCTCCCATCCTGGTCTTCCCAAAATGGGACGTAGAATTTCATGTACATGTTGATGTGTCGTGTATTGCGCTGGGAGCTGTACTTACGCAGGAAGGCGCAAAAGGCGTGGATCACCCGATCACATTCGCAAGTCGGCGGCTGTCTAAAGCCGAAAAAATACTCTACTACTGAGCGCGAAGGGTTGGCAATGGTATATGCACTCCAGAAATACTGACACTATTTACTTGGTGGACACTTCAAGATGTACACTGATCATTCCACGTTGAAATACCTGGTGAACAAGCCTGTGTTGGGGGGGCGCATATGCCAATGGTTGTTATTGTTTCAAGAATATGAATTTGAGGTCATTGTAAAGCTGGGAAGCCTAAATGCAGGATTATATCACTTATCACGAATTGAGAATGGCAACGAGCCAACAAATATGGAAGAAGAACTACCTGAAGCACAACTCTTTGCAGTGTGCGTCGCGGACGACCACTTTGAAGATATAATCCATTTTTTAACCACAAGGACTGCGTCGAAGGAATATTCAGTCCAATAGAAGAAGGAATTGGTGGTGCACGCGACCGAATTTTCTATCATCATGGGGCACCTCTACAAAATGGTAAATGATGAGATATTGCGAAGATATGTACCTAAATTTGAACAAGGACAAATCCTCGTGGAAGAACATGGGGGGGCTGCAAGAGGACACTATGCAAGACGTGCGACGGAACAGAAGATTCTTCACGCTGGGCGATGGTGGTGAACCCTACATCAAGATTCGAAAGCACACTATCGGGCCTGCGACATATGTCAAAGGATTGGGAAACCATCACGAAGGGATGAGATGCCACTCAATCCACAGATGACATTGTAGCCATTCGAAAAATGGGCAATCGACTTTGTGGGACCAATCAAATGTCAGGGAAAGATGGGTGCATGCTATATCATCACCGCGACAGAGTACCTAACTCGATGGGTAGAATCACAGCCGGTTAAGGACTACACGACCACTACAACTGCAAAATTTTTGTTCGACAACGTGTTGACATGGTTTGGTTGCTCAAAAATTTTAATGAGTGAGAGTGGGACGCACTTCCTGAATGAAACCATCAGCGCACTCACCGAGGAATTCCAGGTGTATCATCAGCAAAGTACACCGTACCATTCACAAGCTAATGGGACAGTAGAAGCATTCAACAAAATTCTGGAGACTGCACTGACCAAAGTATGTAATGCACAGCGAAACGACTGGGACCTGTGCATACCTGCCATATTATGGGCATACAGAACCACGTGCAAAAAATTGATAGGTCAGACACCTTTCAGGTTAGTCTACATTGTACCCAATTTGCGGATAGTAGCACTTATAGGCATGTCGGACCGCGAAGCCTTGGAAGAAAGGCTCGCGCAATTGGATGAACTCGAGGAAAAATGGTTTCTGGTAGGATTCCATCAACAAGTGCAGAAATAATGCGAGAAATCCTGGCATGATCACCATATCAAGTTGCACACATTCAAGGTAAACGATTTAGTGTTACTGTATGACAGCAAGTTCGAAAATTTTCCTAGAAAATTCAAAATGCATTGGTTGGGACCATATGTGGTAAAAGAGGTCATAGTCGGAGGTGTGGTCTATCTAGTCAAACTTAATGGAGAATCCTTCCCAGGAAGAGTAAATGGCAGTTGCCTGAAGCCCTACATAGGTGGGCCGACTGTCTGACTAACCGACCAAAGCACAACCTTTGTGACTCGAAAAGCTGGACAAAGGTGCAGGACTATAAACATAGGTACTAGAAGCCGACATCAAAGTAGAGAATCAAGTCAGATGCAAATGATTTAGAAGCAGAAATGGAGTAGATCTAGAGGACGACAGAGTAGTGCATTACGGACCTTCGTGCAGCCCAAACACAGTTGGAAGAACTTTGCACAAAGATCGCCGCACTAGTAGAGTGACTTGGGATGAGTCACGATGATTGTGTTGGGGGCCTGTTGGGCAGCAGATCCCCCCATAGCATGTTTCTGGGGCTTAAATCTTGGGTTCTGGTCAATGTAATGTAAAGACCCCGTGAAATACGGGCGCGAAGCGCTAGAGTCTAGGGTTGTCCACCCTAAAATAATATAATTTAATGTAAAGTGTGTTGGCCTACCCATGGTTTGCGGACCATGGGATTGTATAAATAGAGCGAGGCTCTAAGTGTAAAGACAATTTTTCAGAGTTTTGACAAGTAATAGACAAATGCGAAGGCATGGTTAGAAGATAGAAGTGAACTTGAAGTGTAGTGGGTCATAGTGGTAGGTAGAGGCTCCGCAGTTGAGTGCACGAAGGCCTAGTAGAGTCTGCAACTGTGTGCGTGGACCCCTACAGCTATGTGCACAGGGCAGAGTCCAGTCTGTAACTGAACTTGAGTATTAATAAAGACAAGTTTGATTCGGAATATTGTGTGTCTGTTTGTAGATCTATATTTCTATTTTCTGGTTATCTTTATGCATTTATATTGTTTTCGAATATGCGTGCTTATTTGAAAGTTGAATGAGTTAATAAGAACATTGGGCCCGCACAAACTAAGTTAAACACTAATATAATAGCACAGTAAAGATTGGATCGGAAGAATACTGTATTCATGAAGGTGCACATAGGTTAGAAAGCTGTGCGGGGCAGTGCAACGCATAGGTTGGGATCAAGAACCTTCAGAACCCTCATCCAAACATCCCTAGGGTGCAGAAACCTGGTTCCAGCACCCTCCCGTACTACTTTGGGTGAGAACTCAGTCTGCGCTTTACTCACTATTGCTGAAGGGGCCAGTAGTATCGAGATTTGCTTGGCTAAACTCACTGCTGAACCTAGGTTAGGCCCCACGTAGCCAACAATGGTGAGAGTTCTCGTGTTGACTAGCAGCATCCATTAATAGCCACTAAATCAACAATTTCCTGCTATGTTTGACATCATAACATCTATTCACATAGCAAGAATTGTGCCAATGAGTTTTGAAGACATGAAGACTATAATTTTCAGCATTTTGGAGCAAATGTAGAAGACATGCAGCTATGGAATCAGCTTGCAGAATCCAATAACAGTTGCAGAAACAAATAACAGCGGAATCGCATGGTAGCAGTAGAATCAACACCATTCCACAGCAGATTCAACAAGTTTTAATAAAAGCAATTAAAAATCATCTTGACTCTTTTCTCCATGACTTGTCTAGCCACTTGAAGAAGATTATGATCAGAATTTTGTAGCCACCACACATGCAACTTATCCATTTCCAAAGGGTAAGTTAAGGTATGTCATTTTCTAACTTTTTACAATAAAATTCCTTGAAAAGCTAGAATGATAATTTTTGGAAAAAAAACATTTCTCTTCTCATAAAATTTCCAATATCATCAGTTGGGGGGGGGGATACATCCATATTCATACCACATTCAAAAGCCCGCATACTTTCAATAGACATTAACTATTACATTATTGTTATGAGCATACAAAAGCTTTTCAAAAGTACTGAAAAGATAATTGGATATAAACACAATCATGGTTGTCACACAAGAACCAACCATGATGCAATTCAACTAAGATACTTTGTAGAAGTATGAAGTTATCAAACGATATCATGCAAAGTTAAGCCAAATCTCAATGATAAAAAAGAATTAATATAATAGATTGCATGAGGACATGCAATAGCTTCAGCTGGGGAGTATGTTGGGCCTTGAAATTGTCATTCACTTCCATTACATTTTCACTTATATTTCCATATTGTCACCTTCACTCCACCTCCATTTCATTACATTTACCTCCGTTTCATTACATTTACCTTACCATTATCATTATTGGGTCACATTTATGTTTTTCCAAACTTTATTAATTCTTAGTATTTTTAAGTGAATTTATGGTTACAAATTAGAAAATAATGTGCATATGCTTATACCTAACAAGTGGGATGATATTGTTGACATGTGTAGGTCAAAAGGAAGCTTCTAAAAGACTCTTATGTGGCCTCCTAAGGCCAAATTCGAATTTGAGTAGAGAAGATCATGGGATCATAAAGATATGTGTCTCATTTCCTATTTGTATTGAAACTCTATGAAGATATGTCTTATCATTTTCTATTTTGATTGTAACTCTAGAGATATAGGGAGAGATTCATGGACTCTCATTAATGTAGGTTTTAACCCTGTACATAAATTACCTGCATATGAATTCTAAAACACAGAAAATAAACAATGCGAGATCATTAACACATAAAACACATATACACAGAGATTTTCCCCTGGATCCCAAAACCGGGACTACCAGCTTGATTTTTCATTATGTTCCTTTTAATGTTACAATACATATTTATACATGCCAAAGCATCCAATACCATGGACCGAAAACCATTGCGTCCAATATCATGGAACGAAAACCATCGCATCCAAAAAACATGTGCGAAAATCATGCACAAAACCATAGGTGGGTCCGCCCAACCTAACATAGGTTCCAAAACCAAAATTTTCTAGGGTGCTGCCCCGGACCCCATAAAGTGGGGTTATGGGTGCCCTTCAAACCCCCTGTTAACTATGTGGAAAGAATATAACACAACCCAACATTCTCCCACTTGTTGTTTTCTTTCCATAGGGGGCCACAAGAGAGCTTAGTCATTTTCCCAGCCCTGAAATGCCCATTGTCTCTCTACACCAAGAGAACTTCTCAGAGCTCACAGATTTTTTCAATGCATCTGCAGTATTCTTCAAAGTGTCCACCTTTACCAGCAACACCTTTTTGTCTTCTATCATATCCCTCACAAAGTGATACTGAACATCAATGTGCTTTGTCTTTGAATGATATGTAGGGTTCTTTGCCAAGAAAATTACACTTTGGCTGTCATAGTCTATCCTTATAGCTTCCTGTACTAACCCCATACTTGAACACAATCTTTGCAACCAAACTACTTCCTTGCTTGCATGAGTGGCTACCATGTATTCTGCCTTTGTAGTTGATAGTGCCACTATAGATTGTTTCTTACTCATCCAACTGACTACACCTCCAAATAGGTTAAACACATACCACTTGTAGATCTTCTCTGATCTAGATCTCTAGCCCAATCTGCATCAACAAAGTCATGAATATCCAACACTCTGTCCAATATTGGTCTTCCTTGGTAGCACATACCATAATCACTAGTGCCACGCAACTACCTGAAAACCCGCTTCACTACTATCCAATGCTCATTTCCTGGTTTTGACATAAACCTACTCAATACTCCCACTGCATGTGCAATGTCTGGTCTAGTACAGACCATTGCATACATCAGGCTACCGAATGCACTTATATATGGAACATGGGACATGTCCTCTTCCTCTTCTTGTGTCTTGGGACATTGTTCAGCAAATAACCTCACACCTACAGGAATAGGAACCTTCATCGGTTTACTATCCTGCATATTAAACCACTGCAGTATTGTCTCAACATACTTCCTCTGGTTTAACCAGAGCTTCCTCTTTGCTCGATCTCTTTTAATTTCCATGCCCAAAATATAGTTTGCAGCACTAAGATCTTTCATGTCGAATTTGGATGACAATTGGGTCTTCAAATCCTAGATAACTTCTTTGTCATTTCCAACCAGCAACATATCATCCACATACAAGACCAGATAAATAACACGATCACCAATTAATTTAAAATACACACAGTGATCTGCTTTGCTTTTGGTGAAGCCAAGTCCCCGTACAAATGTATCAAATTTCTGATACCACGTCCTTGGTGACTGTTTTAACCCATACAGAGACTTCTTTAACTTGCATACTAGTTCTTTCTTACCCTTCGTTGCAAAGCCTTCAGGTTGCTTCATATAGATTTCCTCTTCCAGATCCCCGTGAAGAAATGCTGTCTTCACATCCATTTGTTCTACCTAAAAATCAAAAGCAACAACAACAGATAAAAGTAATCTAATAGAAGTTACCTTGGAAACAGGAGAAAAAATATCACCAAAATCAATTCCCGGCACCTGGGAATAACCTTTTGCTACCAACCGAGCTTTGTATTTCTCCACTTTTCCTTCTGCATTTGTCTTCTTTTTGAACACCCATTTGTTGCCAATGGGTTTCCTTCCAGCCAGCAAATCCACCAGATCCCAAGCCTAATTTTTGTGCAAAGATGCCATTTCATCAACCATGGCCTCTTTCCAGAGTTTTCCATCCTCTGAATCTACTGCTTCCTTCATAGTTATGGGATCATCGTCAGTAATAGATAAAGCAAAATTTGAACAGAAAGCAGATGGACTATACCTTTTAAGCCGCCTTCTTTCTCTAACTGATCTTCTCACAGTCGGAGTTTGTGGCTCTTCATCTTTTGATTCCTCCTCTGCTATAGAGTTTGATTCTTCCTCCTTTAGCTCAAAATCTATCTTCTCAGGTTCCTTTCGTTGGACTTCATGTTTAATAACATCTTTCACCTCTCTGAACACCACATCTCGGTTGTACACAACCTTCCATGTGATTGGGTTCCAAAGCTTATAACCCTTTAAACCATCCTTATACCCAATAAAGATGCACTTTTCAGATTTACTATCCAACTTGGTTCGTTTCTCCTTTGGAACATGTACATATGCATCACATCCAAATACCCTCAGATGTGAAAGAGAGGGTTTCTTACCAGTCCATACCTCTTGTGGAGTCTTATCCTCCAACGCTGATGAAGGTGACCTGTTGACCAGGTAACATGCAGTATCCACTGCCTCCGCCCAAAATTCCTGTCCTAACTCGGCACCACTGAGCATGCTTCTTGCCTTTTCCATCAACGTCTTATTCATTCTTTCTGCAACTCCATTTTTCTGAGGTGTATATGGAGTAGTCTTCTGCCGTGCTATACCACACTTCTTATAGAATTCTTCAAATTCCTTACTGCAAAACTCTCCACCATTATCTATCCTTAGAACCTTTATCTTCTTCTCTGTCTGGTTTTCCACCAGAGCCTTAAATTCTTTAAACCTATCAAAGAATTCAAATTTATTCTTAAGGAAATATATCCATGTATTACTTGAGAAGTCATCTATAAATGATACATAGTACACAGACTTACCCAGTGATGGAACCTTCACAGGTCCAAACTCATCACTGTGCACAAGTTCTAATATCTATTTCGCCCTCTTATTACCAGAGGGGAAACTCACCCGATTCTGCTTTCCATATACACAATTTTCATAGAAATCAAAATCCAGAGAGCTATTACTCATACCTTCTACCATACCTTTACCATGAAGTATCCGAAGGCCCTTTTCTCCAATATGTCCAAGCCTTTGATGCCACAGCATGGTCTTCTCTCCAGAGACCACTAGATTTTCTGCTCCACTTTCAGGAACCACATAACTATTGCACCCATCAATAACAATGCTACCTTGCAGCTTGTATAGAGTTCCAATCCGAACTCCCCGTATCAATACCAGTGCTCCCTGAACCATCTTGCAGGTATCCTTCTCGAACACTATTTTCACACCTGCATCATCCAGCTTGCTAACAGAAATCAAATTTCTGGCTAATTTAAGAATATGTAGAACACCTGGAAGCATTCTAACCCTTCCACCTTGCAACTTCAACTTTACTTTTCCGTGACCAATGATTCTAGCCTTCTTATCATCGCCCAAGAATACATCACCACCATCATATTTCTCATACTCGCAGAACCACTCTCTATGGGGATTGAAGTGAAAGGATGCGCCTGAGTCAATCAACCATGTCTCATGATCTACATGTGTACTTGAAGAAGCCAAGTACACATCCCCACCTTCATCTGAGGTGGTTTTCGCCTCTTCAGAAGGAGCCTCATCAGATCCATTTCCTTTGTCAGGAGCTTTAGATTTACAGTCCCTTTTGTAGTGCCCTTCCTTTCCACATTTCCAGCACACCACCTTTACAGGTTTTCCTGGAGATTTAGATCTCCCTTCAGATTTAGATCTCCCACTCGATGACTTATTTTTGTTTCTGTTCTGGGTCTACCCTCGCACAGACAAGGCATCACCATTTTGGCTCTCCATATTTTTCCATCTCATCTCCTCTGTCAGCAAGGATGAGACTATTTCATCAAAATGCAAGGCAGTTGCATTGCTACCTATGCAATAACTAGACTATCCCATGAATCTGGTAGAGAACACAACAAACTGATGCACTTATCTTCATATGAAATTTTAGTATCAACAGATGCTAACTGACTTACCACAGTATTAAATGCATTCAGATGCTCTGTCACCGAGTCTCCATCTTTCATCCTCAGGTTATACAACTTTTTCCGCGGGAACAGTTTCTTCACCAGAGACTTAGATTGGTACAAAGTCCCTAACTTGTCCCACAAATCCTTCACCGTAGCTTCCCTTGATACATTTAGAAATACTGAATCTGAGACACACAATCATATTGTGCTCTTTGCTTTCCGATCCAACTTCTTCCATTCTTCATCGGACACTCCCGTTGGTTTAATACCTAGATCTACCATGATCCACTGGTCTTTATCCACCAACAAGGCCTCCATCTTGAGTTTCCACAACTCAAAACTCTGACCATTAAATTTCTTGATTTCTATCTTTCCACTGTTCGCCATATTCTTTCACCACCAGAATCGATCTCGCAGATCTCCCATTGAACAGGGTCCACCACAGGCCCGAGCGAAACCCCTCAACAACAAAGGCATCCCCTTGAAGCAAAAACAACTCCGATAACAAATGTAGGTTTTAACCCCATACAGAAATTACCTGCATACGAATTATAAAACACAGAAAATAAACAATGCAAGATCATAACACATATACACAGAGATTTTCCCCTGGATCCCAAAACCGGGAGTACCAGCTTGATTTTTCATTATGTTCCTTTCAATGTTACAATACATATTTATACATGCCGAAGCATCCAATACCATGGACCGAAAACCATCGCGTCCAAAAAACATGTGCGAAAATCATGCACAAAACCATAGGTGGGTCCGCCCAACCTAACATAGGGTCCAAAACCAAAATTTTCTAGGGCGTTGCCCCGGACCCCTTAAAGTGGGGTTACGTGTGCCCTTCAAACCCCCTGTTAACTATGTGGAAAGAATATAACACAACCCAACAATTAATGAGATAGCTTCTCATATTTTTGTATAAATAGGGGAAGTTTTCTCCTATCATTTTATGTGTAAAGTTGGGGAATTGCTCATGTTTTGAATAAAGAAGAAGGCTTGAATTTGGAGCTTCTCAACTTTCCATCCTCATACTTTTGGATTGGCCATTTACAATGTGTGAGATTTATTTCTTTTCATAGATTAAGATTTATTTTCTTTCATAGATTAGGATTTATTGCTTTCTTAATTACTGTGTAATCTTATGCTAATCAAAGCATCTCAAGAAAAGAATTTTCTTTTTTCCAAAATTGGATTGTGTTTGAAGCATTGGAGCATGCAATGATCTTAGTTTTCCTTTACATGTTTTTAAAATGCTTTCTTAGGATTAAGTTTTACATTCAGTGTTTAATCTTATGTAGAGCATTTCGAGAAGGTAGTTCTTCCAAAATTGATTTCTTGAGGCATTTAGAACAGACAATGATTTAGTTTCCTTTCTCATGCTTTTATCATGATTTTTAGATTAAATTTCTTATCTATTGTGTCATCTCATGTTCAACATTTCAAGAAGGTAAACCTTCCGAAATTGATTTCTTAAAAACATTAGATTACACAGTCATTGCAAGTTTTTACATGTTGTCTTTTACATGATTTCTTTATGCTTTTCTAGATCATGTTTTCTTTCATTTAATGTATAATCAAGTACTTAATCACTTCAAGAAGATTGCTTCCTAAATTGAATGGTTCATGGGTATTTGATCATACAATAGATCATAATTGTTTTTTCCATTTGTTTTAGATTGTCATTGTTATTTTTCTTTCAGTCCATGAATAGGATTAGTTTGATTTTGATCAAGGGATTTCAAGGATAAGAAAGGAAGTGATTTCATTTTCATCTTTTCATACGAATGCAATTGTATTTAGATTAATGCTCTGTTTTTCATAGATTAGTTCAAGTACATTTCCTTTTCTTCCTTCTTTTTCGTAGTTTAATCATTACATTTAGAATAATTCCTAGTTTAGTTTCTTTCATGAAAACATTTCCTTTTATTCCTTATTTAGAAATTAGTTTTCAACATTAAAATTCATTAGATTTTGTCCATTAACATTTGAAGATTTCATCTAGAAGCATAACTTTCATTTCTTAGATTAATTTCCTTAGGCATAAGAAACAAAACCCTAAAACAACATAAAAACATACTCAACGAAGTAAGAAACAAGGTTAACTAAGCACATATTGTGCACCACACTTCATCAGTTTAGTAACCCCGGTCAATAATTTATGTTAGCAATTTAAGACATTAAATTGATTGAACATTGGCCTTCTTTTCCAAACGAAGGCCTCGATTCAGGAACAACTGTGGTCATTTCTTGCATGTAGTTGTTGTAATCATTGAGTACTATTTTCCATGCAATCACTATTGAGTCAGCCTGCTTGACGAATTCTTCCATCGTGCTGGATGTTGGATGAATCAACCTGTTGCTTTGTAGTATGTTCCACTGTGCTTCATTGTTGTTGCATACCTCTTTAAGAGAAAGAACATGTAGGCGGACTGGCGGTCTAAGGTCACAAATTTTCTTTTTAGTTTTTGTAGACTCTTCCTCTATTAGTTGGACCTGTGCCTTAATGGAGGCGATTTCGTCATCAATCTTCTGCAACTGAACTAATTTTGTGCATGTCTTGTTGTCGAAAACTCTGTAGCTATTCATGAAGAGCATGGTCAAGCTAATTCTTTTGAACCAGGCTTCTCGACCATTGGTTCACTTTCTCCATTCGGGCATAACCATCTACAAGTGCTTTAGCAAGGGACTGTGTTGTAGCAGCGATGGTGATGATATTTTCTTCGATTAATTGGGCGTAAATCTCAATTGGATTAGGCAGATCCAATCTGAATGTCTCCAACTTCTTTTTCATATATGAAGTTGTGGCTATCAAGCTCAAACATACTGCTTGGATGTGCTCACAGCAGTTGACCAATGTGCAAGATGTAAAATATTTAGGATCTTCAATGACAAGGTCTGAGATTTTCGGCTAGAGAGCCCGAAACTTATCTATAACTTGATCTACGTGTGCTTGCAGATCCTGGTTTTCTTGTCTAAGTTAATCCCTTTCTTCCGTGACCGCTTTCAATTTTCTTTTCTACTGTTCATGTTCTTGGAAAAGGTCATCGTGTATCCTCTATGCTCTATATGCAGCATGTTGGATAAATCCAAACAACTGCGATGATGACTAGTGTTGCAGAGTTTCTGCCTGCATTTGTGTTCAGATCCGAGAAATTACTCTGAATGGGTAGGCTATTGGCAATGGAATTTTCTGAGTGGGATGGGGGTGAGGTTGTTGGCTGTGAAGCTGTGGTGAACTGAGGAGTGGGTGGAATGATAACTGGGTTTGGGATTAGCGGGAAATTTATTGGGAAGGTAGTCTGGTAATGTTCAGTTCCCATAGACTGTGGTGTGGACACAATCGACTCTTCCCTTAGTAGTGGGCCTGACCCTAGAAGTAGGGATATCAGTGAGGATGTGTGAGCACCATTTCCTTGGAGAGACTCATTGTACTGTTGTGTGGAGTCTACTTCCATCTCTTCTGTTGCCACACGTGTACCAGGGGGAATAGATTCAGATAGGGTTGCGGAGGTGGAGGCTATATGTGGCGATGGATCCCGCGACCCTGGTGAGATTGTGGATGTGGATGGAGGATTCTCTTCGACTATGGGTGGCATGGATATTGATTGGATGGCCTCACCAATGAGGTCGACAATCAAAACTATAGGGGTTGTCTTGGGTTTCTTAGTGACTGGATTTTTAGTTCCCCTTTTCTATTTCGGCTTAGGAATTGTTGGCTTTGGTTGTGCATGAGGGCCAACATGAGGAATTTCTACAGATAAAGGGGTGGTGATGATTGGATTAAACAATGTAGATCCTTGAAAATATATGGATTGCGTTGTCTCACCTGAGGGTTTTGTGAAATTTGCAATTGTCTGTTTGAGGGAAGACATCTGTTGCTCCATTTGAATAAACATAGGCTCTAGATCATCCTCAGTTGCTCTCTTCTTGCTGCTTCTTGTTGCTTCCCCTATTGATGGTTGTGGTTTCATCCCTTCGAATAGGTACCTATATTTTCCCTCCGTGATCTCACATGCAACCCCTGGCCATGAACCAACTTCAGTGTGGAATGCTTCTTCTGTTAAGGCAAACTTTTGTAGCCTCATTTGGAACGTTTCTGGATGAGCACACATTGGCCTAACATATGTGTGCCCATGGGTAACCCCAAACCAGATATCCTACAAAAACTCACCTAATAGCTCTATGGGTATTCGCTCTATCTTTCTGATTGTAATTAGCATCATTTAATACCAGTCGCTGAAGGATACTTCATTGACTTCTTTTCTACTAGGGTCACCTGAGGTTCTCCATGGGTTGTACCTGAGTGCTATAGGTTGATCAACTCTAATTTGAACCATTTCTTGTCTGGTCGGCAGACGCCATTTCCACATTTCTAACATCATGAGTATATATCCAAATATGAAATTGGTGCTTCTCTTATATATGTCTTCACAAGCTTTGAAGAGTTCATTCAGTAGGAAGGCTGACCAGTTGAGCACCTCCCCTTTGTAGCAGTGTTCCGCAACCGATATTGCGTCCAGGGTACACTCATTCTGGGAAAAATGTCTCATTGTCTTCCCTGCTATGATATAGCAGACAAATTTTATTTCTTCCTTGCTGATGAGGTCAATATTTGCGCCTTTGCCTCCGTGCTTGGTCTTGTATTTTTCATAGTAATATTTGTCGCCTTCCTTCTTTGCTCGCTTTGTTCCTCCCTGGAACGCGGTAGATACTGCATTTCCTACTACTGAGAGTCTTGTCAATCGTTGGATATCATCGACATGAATTGGGTATTCTCTGTCCAGCCATAGTGATCTGCCATGCATCCTACTGGCAAGGAGCTTAGTACATTGCATCGCAGCCAATTGCATACCAAAGACTGGTAGACTTCTGAGATTAATCAATGTTGATCACTGGAGGCCTCTGAAATCATCTTTAACTTTTGTGGTCATGGTGCCATCTCCCTTTGGAACCTCCTCTGTATATACTTCTCACTTCAAAGCTGGGAATTGGAAACAATCTGAGAGATCATTGTCCACTAACGTTGCCTTGTCATATTTTCCATACAGAGTTTCCAAAACTGTAATTCGTTCTTCCAATCGATCCTCTGGGACTGAGATAATTTCCTTTGTCATCTTGTTGCACCTCTGATAGAAGACTATTATCGGAGGCTTATAGTTTCCACGTCTCTGCTGTTGTTGGTTCTTAGACTGAATTTCAAGTTCTTCTATCACCTGTGTTTGAAACTCTGTAACTTCTTGCGTAGCCATGCAAATTAAGTAGATCAAATTTGACATGATGTTTCTGACTAGACTTGGTAACTAATTACTACAAAAACTTTCCCTATGTAAGCTTAATCATGTTATGCCACCGTCCGCTAATGTGGATCTGGCTAGGATGACGTAGCTCAGGAAAGGATAGAGTGGGGCACATGGTTAATAAAGTTTCCATAATGGTGGATAATTATTAGCTAATTTCTTCCCCAATGGGAAAAGACTCGTAGAATGTGTGACTATCCCCCCCCCCGACCACAAGTGGGTTGCGGTGTCATGGAATTTTTCCCACAACCCAACTGACACACGTTATGGAAAAATCAAAATAAATTGGAATGTAACTAAATATGCGACTGACTATGCAACTGACTATGTAATTGACTATGTATTATTGAATATAAACCTACTTGTGGGCTCATCTCTAAGATCCTTTCAATTTGATGACATGAATTTGGACTTGTGGAAAGGCTTCAGGCATGCGCCATTCACCCATCCTGGTAACATTATCCCATCTAGTTGCGCTAGCTTCACTGCACCAAAGTCTTTGATCTCCACAACCATGAATGGTCCCAACCAATGCATTTGTAGTTTTCCTAGGAATTTCTAAAATTTATTATCATATAGTAGAACATGATATCCTACCATGAAATCTTTCTTCTTGATGTTCTTGTCATGCCAAGACTTTTGTCTCCGTTGTTCAACTGATTGGTGGAATTCAGCTAAAAAACTTGATTCATCCAACTCAGTTAGTTCTTCTAACCTCTCTTTTAAATATGCATCATCTATCATTTTAGTGGCCTAATAAATGAAGTTGCTTGGGGCAATTAATTCTGTTAGTACTACTGCTTCTTGACCATATACTAGTTGGAACGATGTTTTCTTGTGTGTCCATTTTACCGTTGTTCTCTAAGCCCACAATGTTGTCGAAACTTGCTCGTCCCAGTCATCTCAATTTGTTGATAAAATTTTTGTTAGGCCCTTCTCGAGTATTTTATTGAAGGATTCGACAATTCCATTGGATTTAGGATGGTACAGGCTTCTCTTGTGACGTTGGATCAAAAAATTCTTTAGGAGAGAAGCGAAAGTTTCATTAATGAAATTAGCCCCCTGATTGCTAGTTAGGCTCTTCAGACATCCAAATCTAGATATTATGCTTTCAAAGATGAATCTTGCTACTATATCAGTTGTATAGTCCTTGACTGGAATTTACTTTGCCCACCAAGTAAGGTACTAGGTAGCTGTTATGATGTATCTGGCATGGTAATGATGCGCTGATGGCGTAGTTGGGTCGATAAGTTCTACTTCCCATTTCTTGAAAATTTGTACTGTGTGTACTGGATGTAAAGGAAATTCATCTTGATGCGATGTCTTCCCAACTCTTTGACAAACATCACAACTCTTTGTGTACTCCTTAGCATCCTTATGGAGGGTAGGCCACAACCACCCAACTTGTAGTATTTCACTTGCAGTAGCTTTTCCCCCGACATGGCCTCCCACAACCCCATCGTGGCATTCCCATAGCACATCTTGCCTTTCATGCTGGTGCAGACAACATCATGGAACTTGATCAAGTCCCAATTTGTATAGATGTCTTGCAATTAGTTGATAATCTGTTGCTCTCACTATTAGGTGTATTTTTTGCGTCATCATGTATCCCTCTTGGCAGTTTCATGTTGCTAGTAACACAACAATCTCCTTTAGGTAATCTGGTATGGCTTCTACTCAAAACAATTCGGCGTCTGGCAGTTGGTCATCTAGTGGTCCTTCATTCTCTCTTGACTCCAACCTGGACAAGTCTTCTGGCCCCACATTCAACATTCCCGATTTTATAACCACTTCAAATGTGAATTCTTGGAACACTAACAACCATCTTGAGATCCTTCCTTCCAAGATTGACTTGTTTACCAGATATTTTAGAGTTGAATGGTCTATGAAGAAATTGAAGGGTGCTCCCAGTAGATAGTGCTTGAATTTTTGTAGGGAGTAGACCATTGTCAATGCTTCTCTTTCTGTGGTGGTGTAGTTTTTCTCTGTTGTTGATAGTTTCCTATTGGCGAAGTAAATTGGGTGGTCCAGGTTTCTTTCACCAGGTTGCGCCATTACTGCTCCTAGTGCAATTCCTGATGCGTCAATATGTACATGGAACTGTTTATTCCAATCTAGATATACAAGGATCAGAGCACTCACCATTGTTTCCTTTAGTTTGTTCAGTGCTACTTGACAAGCCTCTTTCCACCTGAAGGATTCCGTCTTCTTCAATAGTTTCTCCTTGGGAGCTTTAATCAAGGCATAGTTGCGGATGAATTAGTGATAATATCCAGTGTGGCCTAGTGCTAATCACAGTTGCTTCACATTATTCGGTGGATCCATATTTACAATTGCCACAACCTTTGCAAGATCTACACAAATGCCATCCTTGCAAACAATATGGCCCAACAATGTTCCGAATGGAACTGCAAAGATGCATTTCTTTAGATTTAAGGAGATTTGTAGTTGTCTGCACCACTCAAACATCACCTGAAGGAGACTGGTGTGTTTCTTTAGAAAGTTGTACATTGTCCAGTCATCCATATATACTTCTAAGAATCAGTGAATGTAATCTCTGAAGGCAGCTATGACAATCTGGGAGAAAATAGCTGGTGCATTCTTCAGAACGAATGGCATGACATGATAGGCATAGGACCCCCATTCTATGGTGTACATTGTTTTCTTCTTATCTTCTTCGAATATACGAACTTGATGATATCATAAGAATCCATTAGTGAAAGAGTAGGCCTCATTCCTTGCAAACTTATCCAAGACCTCATCATTGAATGGCATTGGAAATGGATCATGTACACATGCATCGTTTAGGTTCCTGTAATCTACACAGACCCTGAATTCAGTGGCATCTTTCTTATTATGTATTACAATTGGGCTAATCCATTCCACTTCATCTATTGAGAATATAAGTCCTTCTAACATATTATTAATCTCTTTCTTGACCTTCTCTTTTACCCTCAGGTTTAACCTGTATGGTTTGTGCTTTACTGGATGTGTGTCTGACTTCAGCATAATCTTCATCTCCCCGATGTCCCCTTTTATTCATTTTAATTCAACAAAAGGCTGAAAATAAATCTTCATATTCATGAAACAAATAAAAAATTTCCTTAGTTATTTACTTGTCCCAATAATCCCAGTGGATGCCATCTTAGGTTTATTTTCTAAGCCATTTTTTTTTCTTCCTTAACTTTATTGGGAGAAAATGGGGGGTGTCTGCTGAAGGGCCCTCTTGAATATCTTGCTCTCCTTTAGTTTCTTGAAATGTTAGGTGTCTAAGTCCTTCCAAATCATCCTCCTCCAGATCCACGTTAGCTTTTCCGTGAGACATGCACTTTGGATACCCTGCTTCATAGCAATACTGTAGGAATCTCTCATCAATGCACCCCTCCCGTAGCTATCCTGGAGTAAACAAGATTCTTTTAATGGTATACAAGGTCTCAATCAAACATCGATCACTATCTTTAAACGAGAAGATGATGCTGAATTGGTGAGCCATAACATCCTAGTCTACCATTTGTCTTCAAATTTCCTCTTGTATATACCATTCTTGGGGAATTGTACCCAAGGTTTGCATGAACATGTGCACCCAAAGATCCTTTGGGACTTGCTATTTTCTCCAATTCTCTATGTAGTGTTCTAGATGTTTCTAGGGATCAAAGTTTCCTCTATACTTCACCTTCTCCTGCGGCTGGTCTCCTTCCTGTCTAAATATTTCCCTCATGGCTCACTTGATATTATCACATTCACACAGGGTGTTGCGATGCACGTAATGAAATATCCAATAATGGGAGCTTGTGGATTTCACTTATAGTTCTATCCACCTTATTCAGAAAAGTATCTACTGATTCTATGCCATGAAAAGTTGGGTAATTACTTACCTCTACTGCTATCTAGTTTACTCTGCATATCTTGGCACAACACCTCGTATCAACCCTGTACCCTCCTTGCTGCCATGCATCCCAAGTGGCTTCTGAGCCATCTTCTGAACTTTGTATGCTTCTCCACTGACCGCTCCTCCTGTTGTGGGATTGATGTAGTCTTGTCTTTTTCCTATAGTTAGCCTGTACAACTGATCTGGAATCCCAGGCTCATCTTGATCATCTACAAGTTTGGTGAACCTTGGTCCCTAATATGGATCTAGCAGTTGTATTACCCTCATCCCTTCTACTTCAAAAATCATCAAATCCTTCTTCAAATCAATGATGGAATAGTTTTCATATGCCCAGTCGATATCAAGAAGTGTTGAGCAAGGGTCCTTATCACCCATTATACCTGTTACTTGAAATTCAATATCAGTTTGTACCCCTGCCACCTCCACTTCTACATCTTCCATCCTTCCGATGGGCAAGATGCAATACTGGTTTTTCATCTGCAGTTGGATTGGTGAATATTTTAGTTGCAACTTTCCTTCTGCTTTTGATGTTTTTCTGGGCAAGATATTCACATCGGATCCCAGATCTAACATTGTATCTTTAATCTGAAATCTTGCAACTTGAGAATCAATCCATAATTCCCTACTGGTTCTTTGCTTGTTCCTCCATATCCTCCTCAAATGTCTTTCGGGTAGACTTGTTGATAGTGTTTCTCCTTTGTCTTCTTCTTCCAATAATACTAATTTCAGACTCCTACACAACTCCTTTAGCATCTTTTTATTATCAACAATTTTCAAGAATAGCCTAAAGCACTCTTTAATTGGTCAAGAGTTTGTAGCTATACCTGAGTCCTGTTTCTTGTCTCCTTTTATCTCTATTAAACTATCAAATAACTTGGCTACTTCTTTATATTATTGTTTTTGTTGGGTGGGGTTGTATGACTGCTTTGGGTATGCTACCCTAACAATTCAAGGCTGGTCTACCATACCCTGATCATCCCCTGTCTTTTTAACCCCTCTAGTAACTATGTTTATATTAGTTACTAGAAGCGTGTCAACTGTGTGCGGTTCTGCGTTGATCAAATTAGTTCCCTGGTGTCTGGTCCTTTCTTCCCATTTTGCAATCAACTTGGGACAATCTTCAGTGGCATGTGCATTGATTCGACATTGTGAGCACAAAGGCCTTCTTGGGAGTGGGAAGTCTTTGGCAATATGCCCCTCTTGATCGTAATTGTAGCACCTTATGGGTCCTCTAACCCCTGTTCTTCCTCCTCTCATACCTCCTCCCCATCCTCCACGACCAGTTTCATTAATTTTGAATGTTGACCTATCTAGCCATTCTGCTAGGGTGTCTAACGCTCGACACTGATTGGTGTGGTGAGTCGTGGATGCACAAAACTCACAGTAATTGTTGTTGGGTACATTGGAGTACTTCTGCAATATTGGACATACTCGTGGCAAATGTCCATAGTTTCTACAAACTTCACAGTAGTCTTGCGAATTTCGGCCCAGGAAATCTCCTTACGATCCCACTACCGCGACACCTATTGTTGGCGGGGCCCCTAATGATCCTGCAATTTTCGTTGAACTATTTGTGCCTCTCAGTCTTGGGAATTTAGTTGATACATGGCCTTGTATCAGGTAGTGAGTGCACCATACATTGGGCCTCACCGATCGTATTGGATGTACATATTTTAGTTTCTCTGTTAGATTGGTGATCTGATTTTGGAGGCCCATGATCAATGGGTCTTGCGATCCCATCCCTCCCCGATACTCATGGGGGTATCCTGCCATGGCTTCGATACGTGACGCTTGCTATAGGTAATCTTGGAGAGTTCCAATCTTCTGTTGCATTGGCGATGTCCTTGTAAGGGGTAGGAGTGCTTTAATGAACCAATCCCTCTAGTGATTAGGATCTATTGTATAGCTTAACTTTCCGATAACATCTTTGAATCTCTGCATTAATTCCCAAGTAGTCTCTCCTTCCTTCTGCTTGATCTCCCATAGTTCTGACAATCCTTGCTGATCTGTTTGCGGTACTTTGAACTCTTGAACATATCCTTTCTTGATGTCTTCCATAGAAGGATTCTAATTCAACTCTACCCATTTGATGAACCACCTTAGAGCTCTCTCTCTTAATGTAGTCTGGAGCTCAATTGACTTCACGTTATCTAGTGTTTGCTGAGCTCTCCATATAGCTTCACATAGGTACCAATTTTGTTCCACATCTTCATTCCCTCTACCGATGATCTCTGGATATCTAGTAAAGGATCCTGCCATGTTGGTTCGAGTATGTGCTAGGAGCACGAATCCTTGGTTTCTGGGTTGCTAAGATCCTTATAATCCTAGGTTACTAATACTGCTAGGCCCACTACTATTAGATGTATTAAATCTTGTCTTATATCTTTCATGCACACTATGTACTCATATCACTTTAATCAACTTAGCAACAATTTTATCAGGGTTTTTGTAAAGCACCAGGGGAAGGTCGGGGTGAACACTACCTGAACTTTGGGGATTTTGATGTTGAACTTCATCTGACGTATCATCCTCTGTGAACACTATTCTCATCACATCAAACATCTGATGAGCCTAATCATTGGGTAACTATATGGACCCTAATTCACCTCCTAGATTAGTCCAATCAACTCTTCTAACAATTTATTACATATTTTGATTATATTTGATTTAATGAGATGAGTCAAAGTGAGATATTATGCCTAGTGGACTAATGTGCATTGAATGTAGGTTTGTGAGAGAAAATTAGGGAATTTGGAAAGATTAAGGGCTGAAACTTGAATGGGACAAGGAAGAGAGCTTGTAGGAGGTAAATCCTCTCCCATTCGAATATTCCTCCATCAATCACACTAGCTCAGAGTACAAGCAGTCAAGTCATGGAGATCAAAACACAACCGGGCAAGTGAGAGTCAAAGAGTTAGTTTATCTCGAGTTTGGGAGCTGAGCCTCCCTAGATTTAAGGAAGTTGTTGGAGACTTAAGTTGTATAAATAAAGAGGCCTAGAGCCTCATTAGGATTCGAATTTTGGATGTAAAAACACTAGTCATTTTCGATTTCAAGACTTGTGGAAGACATTACTATGTAATTTCCTATTTTGATAATGAAAATGCACATTTTCTTGATCCAGCACTGAGTTAACTCATAGGGCTGAAGCTCTTGGGTTAGGGCCCAACCCTGGCAACAAAGGCTACTCTTCTTGTATCTATATACTTAGATTGATTTCATAGTTGAATTGTCTTTAGAAGTATTTCATTGCAAGTAGTGTACATTTGATTAGTTTGCTTCCATTTGTGCTTTACTTTAGAAGTAGTTTACAAGAGATAAAGGAACATCAAAAATCTGTCAATAGGCGTTTTGGTCTCACTTCTTCCTTCAGGGATCATGATTTTAGGAGAGGACTCCTATGCAGCCCCAAAAAGACAGAATTCTACTTTCTCATAGAATTTAGGGTTTTATGTACTTAAACCAGCGTTTGATCAGTTTACAAAAGTAGGATTTAGTTATAATTTCTTCCATCTTCAGTCTTACATTAGATCCCATCAATGATTCCACTGTATTCTACAAGTTTTCCTCATGCATGAAGTAGACAACTAGCTCATTAAACTTTGTTTTCCTAGATCATTGAAATTCTTCTTGTTTACATGATTTTTGGGTAAATGTCAATGTTTGATGTAGTGTAGGCATTTCAGAAGTACAGAGAAATCTCATAGCTAACAACTTCCTTCCAACTTCATCCATCCATGATCATTCCTTGCTTTCACTAAGACCCTCACCAATTTCATCATTTTACAAGGAAACTTCTCCAAGATTGTTGAGCAAATCCAACCATCTTCCAACCTTGGTTTTGATTTTTGAGTGATCCTAGGTATTTCCATGCCTCATTTCATCCTCCACCCACCTTCCCTAAGACTTCCATAACCTTCAACACCCATCATTTTTCTCTCAACTGTATCTTGTAGAAATACAGGGAATCCTGTAGGTTTTTAGGACATCTTGTAGGCTTTCCTGTAGTGGCCTGTTTTGGGTCTTGTTAGAGCCTAGATCGACCTCAGGCTGAAAGGAGGCAATCTTAGGATAACCACAAACCATGCTTAACCTGGAATCTTAGGATAACCACAAACCATGCTTAACCTGGTAGCTAGCCCTACCAAGTCGAGAGAGGGCTCTCTCCATGTCAATCTCAGTTGAGATCACTGATTATAAATTGAATTTTAGGCTAGGTATAGTAGCTTTAGGGTTTTTGGGCTGATTTTGAAAATTTTGTTGCTGGATCCAATGGAGCAGGCAGGTTGGGTCCGGGAAATTAAATCAGGGATACAAACATGTTCTGTGGGGCGAGATAGATAAGTGTTTATGTACTAGTAATTGGATGAGATGATTGATTTAAGACTATTGAGGAGTTGAGGAGGGCATGAAGAAATTATGAGTCCTCTTCAAACTGTTGAAAACATAAAAAACCAAATGCATTCCCATGATAAAGCACTGTTATTAGTGTATTTTGTCTATTTATCTTGATTCATTTATTTTAGAAGAAAAAGAGAGATTTGGAGACATATAACACATAAGAATGACTCATTACAAAAGAAGAAACAATACATAAACTCATTATCACAAGAATCCCACAAAAATAGCTGTGAAACCTGGTTTTTTTCCTTGCTAAACCGCTGATACAAGTATACAATGAGTGCACCACTTCGAAAAAGTCCAACCTTTACAAATGATTAAGAAAGTACATAATATAGGCATCAAAACCATCTGATCTATCCATCAGGGGTCGAATCCAAGAGTTAAGGAGCTATTTCAACTACATCTAAACTAGGAACAAGAAAATAGGCAGTGGAACAGCTTGCTTCTAAAACCAAGGAAACTGATACATTCAGTTTTAAACCACTTTTCATTGATGTATCTACCCCCTCAAGTAATTTTTCATCAAATTTACATCACATTACATCATTTACCATCATAAATTTACCAAGGGGAAGAGAAAATGTCAACTGGTAGTCGAACTAGGAGAAATTTTGAGTTTTAAGCAAAATTGACAAAAACTGCCCAATGTGCAGCGCCATTAGCCCAATGCGCAGCGCCGCTTCAAGCATGCTTTTGGAGGCCTTCCACTCCACCAAATCAGGCCCAAGATAGCTTGTTGGAAAGCTCTATCTATCTAGTTTCTGAAACATCTTGAATTTCCTGATTTGGAGGTCATTTGCCCCTTCAAAAATGAATTCTCCCAAGACTGCTTCCTGTGGGTGCAAAAAGTGGTAGAGAGGGCACTTTTTGAGTGTTTTTTGCCCTTTAGGAGACCTAGTTTTGCTCCAAATGAGATGAAACTTTCAAGGATTGATGTACTTTTGATGTTGAATCTATAACTACAAGCCATTTTTCAAATGGGTGTGCCAATCCAATGCGTAGCGCCAGTGGCACTAGACATCCACCGAAATTTCTTGTGTTGCATAATTCAAAATTTTGAAATTAACAAAATTGTTTCAAAATTTGCCTAGTTTTGGCTAAAAGATGCTTCATGGGTTACTTTGTTGGGCTAGTGTAACATCAGTCAAGATATTAAGCTTATCCTCCCTCTTTTTTCTTTTTTAGGTCCTCCTTAATCTTGCCTTAAGTTGCTTAATCCTCATGTTGCATATGTTGTTCCGGGTTATATAACGGTGGGCCATATCCTGAAGCATATTTTTGTCTCTATTTGCTTTCTTTAGAAGCCCCTCAAGGTGTATGTTGACCCTCTCAAGCTATGTCTCTCGGTCATGCTCAATTTCTTGTTCAACAATAGTTTTTGGAACATTAGCCTCTTTGATCTTTTGCCTACCTTCCTTTATCATTTGTAGTTCCATGAGGACTTTCTTATCTTCCAATTGCTTGTTCTCTTGCTCTAGATAATTGATAATATATCTAGCTCTAGCCAACTTATCATTTAATATGTGAATATGAGCCTCTTTCTCTTTCAAAAGCATGCTTTGATCTAATAATGGGCTTTCACTATCAACTACCTGAGTGTGATGAGGTGGCACATCATCATCATGCTCCTCAAGCTGAAACTCCCTCTCAACATCATCATCAAGCTTTTCTCCTGGGACCTTTCCTTTCCCTTTGTCTACCTGCTGCAAATTCCTTTCCCTAGAACTGTCACTAAGGGTGTCCTCCTCATAATCATACTCACTATCCCTCTCCATGTTTAAGGTTGTCTCTCTTGTGATAATTGATGAGTGGTGGGTTAATGAGTGATGGAAAGATGAGTATGAAGAGATTTACAAAAAGACAAAATAGTGAGGGTGTGAGGTAAGGGAATGAGTAGGGTTTGTAATATGAAGGTTAGGGTTTTATAAAGGGATTAGGTTTTTGGGAAAATGGGGGAAGGGAATAGGACTTAGGGAAGATGGGATTAAGGGGTAGGTTTAGGGCAAATGAAATTAGGAAATAGGGAATAAGAAACTATAGTTTGTAGTGTATGAGGTAGTTTAGAGACAAATTAGGGTTTGATATTTAAGAGGCATAAACCATTAAACATGCATGAAAACCCTAGCTTAAACTGAAGGAGAGGGTATACTTACTTGAACGGAGGTGAATGAAGCAATGGAAATGAGTGAAGATGAGTTTTAAGGGTTTGGAAGCCTCACAGACCAATGCACAGTGCCACCAGCCCAATGTGTAGTGCCAGTTCAAATTTCTAAAGGGAAAACTACTCTGATGCGCAGCGCCTGCCCAATCTGTAGCGCGCCAACCTCCTGATGCGCAGTGCCATTTTGCAGACAAATTTTTAAGGCCTTCCTGGTGTCCAAATTAGGTGTGTGATAGCTCATTGGAAATCTTGTTGGGTCGACTTTCCAGAACATCTTGAAATTTTCAATTTGGAGTTTATTTTCCCTATCAAATGTCAAATATCCCAATATTGGTCAAAATGTGCAGAATGAAGTTGCCTAAATGTAGAGTCCCATTGCAGTCAACTTTTGAAGGTCTTCCTCAACTCCAAATTAAGCTCATGATAGCTCTTTGGAAAGATATCTTTGTCTAGTTATCAGTTGATGCATCAAGAAAGTCATTTGGTCATCCCAAATAGGTTAAATATTGATTTTCCCAAGGTCACTTTAGAAGTGCATCAATCCTCCTGAGACCAATGATGTTTTCGACATTTCTCCCAAACCATGAAACCTATGTAAAAACTGAAAGAGGTTTTTCTTCTTGGGTCAAGTATGGACAAAAAACTCTCTCAATTTTGTCAAATTCATCTTTTCTTGCTCATAAACATAGTTTGAAGAAAACCTATCCCGATATGTGGAACACAAGATTTGTAGAAATGAAGGGAAATGAAGGGGATGAGGGGCTTCTAAATTATTGAGAAAATTTTGGGAAGTAAGGAGGGATGTTAGGAAGCAGCGGAAACTGGAATTGCAAATATTAAGTGAGGGGAAGGGGTCCAAAAGGGCAAAACACAGGCCTAACCTAGAAAATTGTCAAATTGTAGCAATAAGATAGGGTTTATGGGAAAATGAAGAATTTGAGGGATATTAGTGATGGGAATTGTTTAAGAAGGTATATTAGGGATAGGGGAAGGTGTATGAACATCAGGACACAATTTTTGTTGATCATTTGGCCATCCAAGAAAAATTACCTTCAAAACCCTAGGAGAGGGAAATGGGCCTTACCCAAGTACAACTGAAGCATGAACAAGGTGTAAAATGACCCATTGGAACCTGAAATGATGATGACAACTTTTTGAATGATGGTACACTCAGCCAAATGGTGACATGGATCAACACTTGGAAAACTTTGGAAAACAAATCCTAGACCTAAGACCTGGTGATCAAATTTTACTTGAAGACTCACTGAAATGACAAAATTTGACTTTGACACCCTAAGACCACTTTGTAAGAGCATGTTTGATCACTGGTGGAAGGCTTCAAATACTGACACTAGCATTGGCTCCAATTGGGATGGTAGCTCCTTGGAGGTGCCAAGAACACCATAGACCTAGTAACCTTATCTGTTGGGCATGGAATAAAAAACTCTAACTGAAATGCTTGACCGAATACTGATAACTCAAATACACAAACTGACTCTTACTCAACTAAAAATTGACTCAATACTAAAACATAACTGACAGACTGGAAACTATACTCAAAATGGAGCTTATTCAATAAAACCTACTCTAATTGTTCCAGTCATCACCTGATCAAGTGAAGTGAAACAACCAATGCAACCAAGTAAGCATTCTGGCTGCTGTTTGCATTCTCCACAAGTGCTTGCTTATGAACAACAAGAGAAAACTACTGAAAGGAAACTCCCATGAAAACTTGTAAACAGATCCAAATTTTCCCAAATTGAATAATATGGATGCTCTATCCGACTCCAAAAGTACTGCATAAGGATCTTGAAATTCATGTGCACTGGGACTTAGCTCATCTGATGGATTACTTTTCTCCTCCTCATACCATGAATGCAAACTTTCGTCTAAGCTTTGTGATGAGACTCCTACTGAAAATGACAAAGAAACTAGCTGTCGGATCAAGTTTGTATCAATACTTGTTTCAATCTCACAGTTAGCTAGTGGAGAAGGACTTTGACTGTAGACATCATCCAACACATCAGCTATTGGATCGTGAAAAACTTGAAAAGACTGTTGCAACCCATTTTTGATTGGTTCCAATGATATGGCATGATTTTCTATAGGCTTCTTATCCTTTATTGAAGATATACTATGCAAATTTCCCTTCAAAAACTGAAATGATTCGGAATGGTATGAAATCATCTTGCATCATTTGATCATATGTTCCAGCTTCCAAGTCTTCATCTGCAACTTGACAATCAATGGCATTCGAGGCCTGCAAATCTAGATATGAAAAGTCTTGAACGAGGATTTTGTTTCCCTCAAGATGGTCCAGATCAAAACTTGTCGACAGTTGATTTCTAATTGCATAAAAGTTGTCTCTGATAATCTAAAATGAAGCAAAACAAAAAGGCAAATATCCTTCACTTACTTCAAAATTTTTTGCACTTTCCTTCTCACTTCCATAGCCGATATGCATCTGCTGATCACTATATTCGAGCTTCTTAAATTGAACTTCTTCCTTCCACAAACCAGCTGCTGATTTATCTGCAAAACTAGCTTCTGTTTAGAGGACATAATCATCATCATACTGATCAAACTGAGGCAAATCATCAGTAAAAAACACATCATCAAGCATACATGTCATATCAATAGATCTCTCTTCTCCAAGATGATCTATAAAACAATCATTATCAGGTCTATGACAACTGGGATAATAAAGAAAATGTTTTGGATCAGCAACTTGTTCCTCTTCAATCAGCGAGCCATGGTCTTGAACATTATACTCATTCCTTGTGGTGATCCTTTGCATCATTTCTTCCACTGCACTTACCAAAATGTTGAGCTTTACCTCTAAAGATGTCGATTCCTCTGGATCTATGTTCTTCATCTCTTCTTCCTTCAACTTTGCCCTTCTGATCAGCAAATTAACCTCTACATCTACTGCACTGTTTTGCATCTCTTCAAGTGTTGCAAGGTTCCTTTCTCTTAGCTGAAACTCCATTTTTGGATCAAAGGAATCCGGGTAGTGCAAGAGAGCGGATCCAAGAGGAGGCCTTATATTAGCCGGCATCGAAAAATAGACTTGGTTAAACCTGGCAGAAAACTGTTGTACTTTCTCCGCTGGCAATCTTTTCAGCTGGTTATACTCTTCTATAATCAAGAAGGGATTTTTTCTGACCACCCACTTGTCGAGGAAAACTTTGACGAACTTCTAAAAGCCTGAGATGCTCGCATCAGGCAGGGTTTTGAACCAACTCTTGACTTTGCCTTGCAAAGAAAGAGCAAAAAGCCTAATACCGACATCCTCTTCATCAACTTCAAAAAGGTAAAGAAAAGACTCAAAATTCAGTACATGTCTCTCAACAGTGATGTTGTCACATTCACCATAAAATCTTGGTAGATATAGGTAAATATTTTTAGGGAAAGCATGGGATATAGGAGGTAAAATCAGAGGCTTATATTTATCTGGAATTTTACAAAGTATAGGGGTATGTACAGAAGGTGTAGAATCAGTCTTGGTCTCTTTAGGCTCATTAGTTTGAAGACGATCATCATAAAATTCAGAAGAGGGATCTTGATCAAGATCAAAGGCATGCGAACATTTTGTATTCACAATATTCAAAGGGAAAGAGTCAAATGCAGGTCTAGGATCTTGTCTCAAATACAATATACTTTGCAAAGCCTTCTTGACATTCTTGGGAAAAGAGAAGAAATAATTTATAATAAAGAACATAATGTCTTGGATGAAATTCCAACTTGAATACCTGATCTTTCCATATTGTCCCTTCATGTTTCTGCTGGTCGGGTTCATCCTCTAGCAGAGTCCTTGGATCTAATCTTGAAACTGATTTGGAGTCTCCAGGTGAATGATTTTAGCCTTCCTATGTCTGATCATTGTCCACCATAAACAATCAGATCTGAACTTGATACATTTTGTTGAGGAACATAAAACTACGTTCCCCAGTATGGTCACCACTATGTTAGAGCCTAGACTGACCTCAGGCTGAAAGGAGGAAATCCTAGGATAACCACAAACCACGCTTAACCTGGTAGCTAGCCCTACCAGGTCGGGAGAGGGCTCTCTCCTTGTCAATCTCAGTTGAGATGACTGATTCTAAATTGGATTTTAGGCTAGGTATAGTAGCTTTAGGGTTTTTGGGTTGATTTTGAAAATTTTGTTGCTGGATCCAATGGAGCAGGCAGGTTGGGTCTGGGAAATTAAATCAGGGATACAGACATGTTCTGTGGGGCGAGATAGATAAGTGTTTATGTACTAGTAATTGGATGAGATGATTGATTTAAGACTATTGAGGAGCTGAGGAGGGCATGAAGAAACCATGAGTCCTCTTCAAATTGTTGAAAACATAAAAAACCAAATGCATTCCCATGACAAAGCACTATTATTAGTGTATTTTGTCTATTTATCTTGATTCACTTAGTTTAGAAGAAAAAGAGATATTTGGAGACATATAACACATAATAATAACTCATTACAGAAGAAGAAACAATACATAAACTCATTATCACAAGAATCCCACAAAAATAGCTGTGAAACCTGGTTTTATTCCTTGCCAAACTGCTGATACAAGTATACAATGAGTGCACCACTTCCAAAAAGTCCAACCTTTACAAATGATTAAGAAAGTACATAATATAGGCATCAAAACCATTTGATCTATCCATCAGGGGTTGAATCCAAGAGTTAAGGAGCTGTTTCAACTACATCTAAACTAGGAACAAGAAGATAGGCAGTGGAATAGTTTGCTTCTAAAACCAAGGAAACTGATACATTCAGTTTTAAACCACTTTTCATTGATGTATCTAACCCCTCAAGTCATTTTTCATCAAATTTACATCACATTACATCATTTACCATCACAAATTTACCAAGGAGAAGAGAAAAAGTCAACTGGTAGTCGAACTGGGAGAAATTTTGAGTTTTAAGCAAAATTGACAAAAACTGCCCAATGTGTAGCGCCATTAGCCCAATGTGCAGCGCCGCTTCAAGCATGCTTTTGGAGACCTTACTGGTGTCCAAATTGGGCTTGTGATAGCTCGTTGGAAAGCTTGTCGAGTCTATTTTCCATATCATCTTGAAAGTTTCAATTTGGAGTTCATTTTCCTTGACAAAAGTCAAATTTCCCAAGACTAGTCAAAATGTGCAAAATGAGGCTGCCTAAATGCAGAGTGCTGTTGCAGTCAACTTTTGAAAGTCTTCCTCAACTCAAAATTAAGCTCATGATAGCTCTTTGGAAATATCTCTTTGTATAGTTATCAGTTGACTCATCAAGCAAGTCATTTGGTCATCCCAACTAGGTTAAATCTTGATTTTCCCAAGGTCACTCTAGAAGTGCATCAATCCTCCTGAGGCCAATGATGTTTTCGACATTTCTCCCAAACCATGAAACCTGTGTAAAAACTGAAAGAGGTTTTTATTCTTGGGTCAAGGATGGATAAAAAACCTCTCACTTTTGTCAAATTCATCTTTTCTTTCTCAAAAACATAGTTTGAAGAAAACCTATCCCGATATGTGGAACAGGGGATTTGTAGAAATGAAGGGAAATGAAGGGGATGAGGGGCTTCTAAATTATTGAGAAAATTTTGGGAAGTAGGGAGGGATGTTAGGAAGCAGGGGAAAGTGGAATTTCAAATATTGAGTGAGGGGAAGGGGTCCAAAAGGGAAAAACATAGGCCTAACCTAGAAAATTGTCAAATTGTAGTAATAAGACAGGGTTTGTGGGAAAATGACGAATTTAAGGGATATCATTGATGGGAATTGTTTAATAAGGTATATTAGGGATAGGGGAAGGTGTATGAACATCAGGACACAAGTTTTGTTGATCATTTGGCCATCCAAGAAAAATTACCTTCAAAACCCTAAGAGAGGGAAATGGGCCTTACCCAAGTACAACTGAAGCACGAACAAGGTGTAAAATGACCCATTGGAACCTGAAATGATGATGACAACTTTTTGAATGATGGTACACTCAGCTGAATGGTGACATGGATCGAAACTTGGAAAACTTTGGAAAACAAATCCTAGACCTAAGACCCGGTGATCAAATTTTACTTGAAAACTCACTAAAATGACAAAATTTGACTTTGACACCCTAAGATCACTTTGTAAGAGCATGTTTGATCACTGGTGGAAGGCTTCAAATACTGACACTAATAGGTCCAAATTGAGGGAAGAGCCTCTAGGAAGCTAAAAAAGGTCACTTAATGGTCTCCCCAATCTTCTAACCATTCAACAACATCGCTAAGCCACCTGCCACATCACCAAAAGAGATTAGATTTTACACTTTTCCATAAAAAAGACAGAAAGAAAAATAGATTTATTTTAGCCATTTATATGCACAATAGTAGAATGTTTGATGTTTTGAATTTACATGCTTGAGATAGTAGGATTGCATACATGTTAACTTAGCATTAATTTTGAAGCATAGTCTCTCAACAATTAGTTAGAAAATGGTATGTTTTAGCATTTGATTTTAGTATTTTTATTTACTACAGTAGACAAGCTTTCTCTTCCCTTCATCAATAATCAAGCTTCTTCTGAATTCAGAGATGTCTGGCTTGAAAATCCCTAGTGGTCTATCGCTAGCTGAACAATGACAAAGGGCAGAACCATCACTTTTACTTGTGTATACAACACTGTCACCTCCAAGTTTGTACGAACCCCGGGTTGATAAAGTAAATTTGGTAGCACCAGGAGTTGCAACATTCTTGCTGCAATAGTGGTGCTCATCACTTTTCAGCATCGTTACCGGGGAGGTGTCTGAATAATATGTGATTACTGCTTTCTTTCTTCCATTTCTTGTTTCTAATATTCTGCAATTAGTTTCATTTCTGTAAGAGTAATTTAGTTTGCTTTCTTTTCCATTCTTCATTCTTTGCTTTCCTTTCCATTATGCAATTAGGATTTCATTCAAGCAGTTAGTTTCATTCAGTCTTCAATTTCAATTTTGCAATCATTTTCAGAGTTTGAAAAAAACACAAAACAAAACAAAAACATTTTTTTCATGCCTCGTAGGAATAGGGATAACTTATGGAAATTTCTGCCAAATACCCCCATTGTTTCAAACAACCTACTGACCCAATGACTGAAAATAGAAATGACAAAGGAAATAAACAAAGAGTTGAGGGTGCCTTCCCCATTAGGGAAACCAATGGGGATACTAAGATGAAGAATAGAAGCCCCTTTGCCCTTCCTCATTTCCATGGCCTGACCTCAGAAGATCCAGACACTTTCTTGTTTGATTTTGTTGTCATATGAAAAACCTATGAACTACACCAATGATGAGCAGAAGTTGAAACTATTCCCATCCACTCTCAAGGATGTAGCGTTGTGCCGGTTCATGGGTTTACCTAGGGATAGCATCACAACTTGGGCTCATATGCGGAAATCCTTCAACAACAAGTACCGAGACTACTACAGGTAGGGATGGAATTTGACGGGCATTTTGCCCGTCATAAGGCTTTTTGAACGTATTTGACGGCTGGAATTTGTCCATGCCCGTTTTGAGTGACATGCCCTGAAGAATAGAAAACGTATTTTTGACGTTTGGAACTTTTTCCAAAACGTTCTTACGCCCAGGGTTAGAATTTTTCGCTATTATTGGCTATTCGAATGATGTCGGCGGGTAATTGCACATGCAGAGCATCAGAAACTTCAGAAACTTTTAAAAATAAAATAAAATAACGTTTATAATGATTTAAAATTTTACGACTTAATATTTAAGTCAGAAAGGTTATCGACATATGTAAATAAGTTATGTTGAAATAGACAGCTAGGCATTATAAATCACAGTGACAACCAATGGCATCGTAACAACCAATCTGAAAAGATCAGAGGAAAATTGCCTTTTCCTATGTACTCGCGAGTCGCTGAGCATGACCAAGATGATGTTTTAACCTACCTTGTATAGACTGTCAGCTGCAGCGTGAAACTCTTGGCTGCATGAGGCAAGTAACTCATTGAATTGTGAATCTTGCCCAAATGTTGGAATCTTTCCCTGGACGATTTCGGGGATCTTGCATGCAATTTCCAAGTTCCCAAACCCAATGCATTGCGCATTGCCCATTCTTGTTTTCTTTGTACAATCGAGTTCATGATTCACACTCTCTCTCAACGCATTGCCCATTCAAACTTACGCCTGTTCCCCAGGCTCCAGCTCAAGATTGGCTCCAAGGCCCATTCAAACTTACGCCCGTCACCCAGCTCAAGATTGGCTCCAAGGAAACTGGGAGGAAATTACAAATTGGTGCTTCAGGTTAGTGATTGATTTTTTATTTTTCAAACACTGTGGGTTTACCCTCTAATTGTTGCTAGCTTTTAATTTTTTATTTCATAAATTTCACAATAGATTTGGATATGTGTAATTACTCACCGCTCTTTAAACATGGGTTTATCATTATGGAGAATATGGTTTCTTGGAGATTTAAATTCTTTTATGAAATGATTGTCGATTGTTTCACTGTCTACAAGTCTCTCCCAAAATTTACTTAATACACATTATTAATTTACTTTTTTTTTCCGAAGAAAAAGCGAACTTTTATTGAAGAAATAAAAAATTACTTTGCATATGCTTCAGCATCTCTGTTTGGACTGTAAGACTGCTTTTGCTATCCAACAAAAACGTCCTACCTTCAACAAAAAAACCAGCTGTTCTTTGAATGAACTGCTGTAGACTGTTTTTTCCTTCTAATCTGTTCAGCGATAAACCGTGACATCCCTTTCAAAAAAGGGCAACAGAACCATCATAAAAGACGGGTCCATCAAAGACATAAGCTTGATCTGCTCCCTTGTATTGCTAAGCTTGTAAAAATAATCCATTGCTTTCTATAAAATGGCATGGTATTTCACAAATGCAATTACAGTCACAAATACATCATCGTACGACAGTAAAAGTTATTGATGCAAAGATCATTTTAAGTAAAAATAAAAGAAAGATATTAGCTTCACTCTAGACACTGAAAATGTCTTCTGTGCCTAGTACCTACGAATCACGATCTTTTCATTTTAAGGTATAGTAGTTGTTCACATCATGCAAGTAAGTTAACAATGTGATGCAGCTCCGCCTCCAAGTATTTAGTATCTTGCATGCAAGTTAAGAATGTGATACAGCTCCAAGCATTTACTATTTTAGCTGTATAATAAGCGTAATGTAAACGGGAAAAGAAAATTAACTATCACGGAGATATAAATGATTTCAGGCATGGATTGAAGAAATGGCCGGCGGCCGCTTATGTGAAATCTATTGATTCCAAGCATGTGTTGGAGATAGAAATGGCCGCTTATTGCTAAGCTTGTATACATATCGATTTCGCCTCCGTACATATTTATACGGTTGGCTGGTACGTAATTAATAACTTCTTCGATCACCAGTTTGGAAATCAAAATTTAGATGCCCAGGTTGCAATTGAAAATAATTCCTTCATAAGTGCAGCCTTTTCAAAATTTCGATTTTTTCCATGAAAATCATATAAAGACATGAAAATCATATAAAGCATAAGATAAAGAATAGAATCATGACAATAAATTAAATAAAGATGTAAATTATTCTAACAGCGATATTGAAACAATTACATTTGTCTAAATTTAAAATCGAATAAAAAAATATTTATATGGTAATACAATTAATCAAATAAGATATATTTAATATATTATTTTAATAAATAATTATGTTTGACTTAGAGTAAAAGATAGGAAAAAACTAATAATAAAGAATAATAATAAGATATAATAAAAATAAATATATTTAAAATATTATTCTAATATACCAATTACGTTTGACTTAGATTAAAGGGTTAATTTATTATGAGAACATCATTCTTGAAGGGCAAAATTTTTAATATAACGTTTCTTGACGGGAAGCATAAGGACCCAAAACGTCAAAAAAAAATTGTATGACGGGTAAAGAGAAATCCAAATTCCAACCCTGACTGCAGGTCTAAAGACACTAAAGAGGAAATTTTTAGGATGACCTTAGGTCATGATGAATCCCTAGAGGATTATGAATAAAGATTCCAGCTTAGCTACAAACAGGTAGGTGCACACTTGACCCTGAGTCACTGAAGCTAGTCTTACTTAAAGGGGTAAGGGAAGATCTTCTAGATACCCTAAACTTATTAGCAGGAGGGGACATCTACCAGTTTCCTTTTGAGGATATCAAGACTGTCTTTAGAAACCATTCTAGGGCAACTAGGAAAAAGGGTAGGGGTAGTCAACTTATGGTCAGTCCATCCTCTTCCAATACATCCATCAAGGGTGAAATTGGAAACATGCTGGAGGATTTCAAGAGTGAGATGCTGCAAACCCTTGCCCTACAGATGGACACTATGCACATTAAGAAAAAATAGGAGGAAGCAGAGAGAGCCTTGGCCATTTTCTGCCCTAGATGCACAAGGAGGCACCTTAGGAATGAATGTCCATTGAATTCAATTGAAATCTACTTAGTCTATGAAGAAAACCACTCCATGGACAAGTTCCCTTCTCTACCTGGACTAAAATCTATATATCGAGGAGCTGAAGGGGTGACTTAACAACTCTGCTACATAAATCAAAGGAGATCTCATGGGCCTAGGCCATACCAACAGGGCATGCAAAGGTCATCCCATGCATATTACAACCCCAACCAGACCACATCCATTCCCTCTTGGGCCCCCCTGCTCATCCTTTCTAGAGTACACCTCCTCCTTGGGCCTTTGCACTTCAGTATCATTCCCAGCCAACCAACCAGTCATTTCAACCATATGCTCTGCCAAAGCCTCAGTGGAATGCACTGCCCCAGGGGTGGAGGCCCTCATACAACAATTCTCCAGCTCTATTGCCTTCACACCTGCTCAACCACAACTTTTACACCCTGCTTCACCTAAATAACCCCAGATGCCTGCCCAACCAAATCCGAACCTGAACAAAAGATAGGCACAACAAGTATACAACGGAGAGACATCCTATCCTGCTTATGCTGTGGAGATTCATGAAATCAACCTGATATCTGGGAGAGTACTCCCAGACAACCAACATTTACCTCCACTTATGGAGGTTGAGGAAGAAAGAGAGGAAATAATTCCTAAAGTAAATCCACCACCATTTCCTGAGAGATTAACCCGGCCACTCCAACCTACCCCAGAAGAGACTGAACTTCTGGGAGAACTCAAAAGTCTATGTGTCAAAATTCCACTTCTCCAAGCTATAAAAGATGTACCTATTTTCAACAAGTTGATTAAGGATAAGTGCTTCAAGCATCTAGGGAGGCGAAAAAGAGATGCCCTACCATTAATGTCATTGGACAACTCTCTGAATTAATGTTGGGGCAGGTAATTTGTCCAAATTATTTGAACCCTGGAAGCCCTATAGTAGAAGTGCACATCAATGGAACCATTGTCCCACAGACGTTGATTGATATTGGGGATGCCATTAATGTGATGACCAAGGACACCATGCTCAAGCTCAACCTCCAAGGTTCATTGAGAAAAACCACAACAGTCCTGCAACTTGTAGACCGCTCCCCATTGACCCCTGAGGGGATTATGGAGGATGTGATGGTCTCCATTGACTCTTGGTAATACCCTACGCATTTTCCTAGTTCTCTAGCCTAAGGCTAAGCTTATTGGTTACCCTCTCATCCTTGGGAGGCCTTGGTTAGCCACTGCAGATGCCTACATTAGTTCCAGGGTTGGAAATATGACTATAAAAAATGGGCATATGTCCAAGCAATTAGTTCTATACCCTTCTGCTTAGCCATCTCTAGAACATGACTTACCTTTATGGCTGGAAGAGGAGGAAGAAGATAAATTTTATTCCACCCAACTGTATACCTTAGAAACAACCATGGGAGGGGGACAACCAAATGATGATGATTTGATTGAACACATACTCCAAAGTCCAAATCCCAGTACATTGTCCTAGAATAAGTAGTAAAGGAAACCCAGAACAACCATCAGATTGATCTATGCTTAGCTGATTCCAACCCTACCCATGTCAAAACCATAGAATTTGGCCCTGAGAGAACTATGAAAATCAACCCATCTCTTTCTGTTCACCAAGAAGAAAAGTTGTGCAACATGCTAAAGGAAAATTTGCATTCACATTCCTTTGCTTGGAGTTACAAAGAAATGAAGGGATTACACCCCTTAGTGTGTCCTCTCCGCATTTACATCAAAAAAGGTTGCAAACCAATCCGACAACCCCAAGGGAGGATGAATCCAGCTCTCAAGGATATAGTCAAAGAAGAAATGCAAAAGCTGCTAGATGCAGGATTCATTTACCCTATCTGAGACAGTGAGTAGGTCTCTCCTTTGTTGTTGGTTCCAAAGAAAAATGGAAAGTGGAGAATTTGTGTCAATTACAGAGAGTTAGACAAAGCCACAAAGAAGGACCATTTCTCTCTACCTTTCATCGACCAAGTGCTAGATGGCCTGGTAGGGAAAAAGTTTTTCTCTTTCCTATATGGATTTAGCGGGTACAATCAAATCCAAATAAGCCTGGAAGACCAGGATAAAACCACCTTCACTTGTTCTTGGGGTACTTTCACCTATAGGGTCCTTCCTTTTGGCCTATGCAATGCTCCTACCACTTTCCAGAGAGAAGTCTTGAGTATCTTTGTCGAGCTAGTCCATGATGCAGTGGAGATTTATATGGATGATTTTACACCTTATGGGCGTGATTTCTAGGAGGCTCTATCCAACTTAGGTAAGGTGTTGAACAAATGCATTGAAATGAACCCGTCTCTTAGCCATGAAAAATGCGAGTTCTTGATGAATGGAGGGACTGTGCTAGGTCATTCAATATCCCAGCAAGGACTGCAGGTGGACCCAAACAAAATAGATATCATCCAAAGGGTCCCACCTCCGTAAAAGCAGAGAGATGTTAGAAGTTTCCTAGGTTTAGCTGGATATTATTGGAGGTTTATAAAAGACTTCAGCAAGTTAGCTTCTCCTTTATTTAGGTTGTTGGCCAAAGACTCTAAGTTTGTATGGTCAAAAAGCTGTCAAGAGGCCTTTGACACCCTGAAGGATAAGTCGACCACTGCACCAATTCTTTGAGGCCCAAATTGGGCCCTTCCTTTTAATATACATGCTGATGCCTCAAACAAAGCCATAAGAGTAGCTCTAGGCCAGATAGATGATAAATTGCCTTATGCCATTTACTTTATGAGTAAGAATCTATCAAAGGCCGAACTGAACTACATTGTGACCGAAAAGGAGCTCCTGGATGTTATGCATTCATTGAACAAATTTAGGCATTACATTATAGGTTATCAAACATTTTTACATACTAACCATGCTGCAATTAAATATTTAATGAATAAACCCGATGTGAATGCCCATATTATTAGATGGTTACTTTTACTACAATAGTTTGATCTAACTATTGTTGATAAGCATGTCAAGGAAAATGTTCTTATAGATTTTTTGTCCAAATTAACTTTTCCTGCAGGTGAGGAAGGAATGGTTGATGATCAGTTACTGGATGAACACTTATTCTCCACTTCATTTATCTCTCCATGGTTTGCTAACATAGCAAACTATTTTGTATCTGCACAGTTCCCACCAAATTTGTCCTCTAAAGAGAAAAGCAAGATTGTGAGGAAGAGCAATCTATTCACTTGGATTGGGGGCAACCTCTTCAAACTAGGCTTGGATAAAATTCTAAGAAGATGTGTCAGGGAGGAGGAAGTCTTTGACATCCTTCTGACCTGTCATGATGGGCCTTGTGGAGGTCACTTTTCAGCAAAGAGGACAACATTCAAGGTGTTACAAGCTGGTTATTATTGGCTCACTCTTCATCAAGATGTGAGAAGATATACTACTCAGTGTGATTGTGACAAAGGATTGGAAAGCCTACTCCAAGGGATGAAATGCCTCTTCAACCCCAAGTGAATTTCGAGCCATTTGACAAGTGGAGCATGGATTTCATTGGACCTATTGACCCCCCTTCTAAGAAAAAGAAGTATATCATTGTGTGAACTTACTACCTGACTAAGTGGGTTGAAACCAAGGTAATCAAGGCAACAACAGAGGAGAATGTGGCTAAGTTCTTAAGGGAAAATGTCTTTTACAAGTTTGGATACCCTAGAGAACTAGTCACTAATCAAGGTAGCCAGTTTACATCCAACATGATTGAAGACTTGTTAAGTCAGTACAAGATCAAACATAGAACCTCCACTCCCTATCACCAACAAGCTAATGGGCAAGTGGAGGTGACCAACAGAGCACCGGAGGGAATTCTAACCAAAGTGGTTAGTAGCAGTAGAAAAGATTGGGCAGATAGATTAGTTGAGGCCACCTAAGCCTACAATACCACTTGGAAGACCACCACTGGATTCATACCCTATGAGTTGGTCTATGGAGAGAAGGCCCTGTTGTCGATTGAATATGAGTATAATACATTGACGATGGAAGCCCAACTAGATCTAGATCTCAGCGGTGCCCAAAAAGAGAGATTTCTCCAGTTGAATGGGTTAGATGAGTTCAAAAAGTAGGTCGTCCTACACACAGAGGTGACTCAAATTCAAAGGAAGATCTAGCATGAAAAGAACATCAAGGAAAAGAAATTTCAAGAAGGTGATTGGGATTTGCTATAAGATTCCAGATATAAATAATTTAAGGGAAAGTTAAGGACTAGGTGGTTAGGGCCTTATGTCATAGAGAAATGTCATGATAATTGTTCAGTGCAGATTAGAACCATAGATGCAAAGGCCATTCCTTTACTTGTTAATGGGCACAAATTGAAAGTTTACAAGAGGCCATTGTCAAAGAAATAGTTCATTGAAGGTATCAACAAAACAATGATGGTGGTGGAGCAAGTCTCAGCTCCTACCTAATCATGTCAATGAGGAGAAAAAAAATAAGGAGACTCAGGTGAAAACCTCCATGAGGTGCTTGAGTCCTACTATTGCGTTGAAAACCTCTTGAGGCTGCCCAAAGGTGTCAAAAAAAATAAAAAGAGATAAATAAAAATATATTTGGGTGAAAACCTCTCTTGAGGCACCTAGGGAAAGCAACTAGGATGAAAACCTCTTGGAGACAGGCTAGTTGTTTTCAAAGAAAGAAAAAAAGGGGAGAAAAGAAAAATTAAGAAAGTATTGTTTGTAGGTCAGCAAGAGGATGATCAAAGCAACAATGGAGAATCAAAAGGGACCTTTCCAGCTCATGTTTTATTTCTCCATTCATTATCCTTCATCATTCCATCATTCCTTCCATTTTTCCACTCATTTGCCTTAGTTTGCAAGGGTTCTATGTTTTCTACAGGATTCCCTGAAAACCTATAGGATGATCCTGTAGGATTTACAGTGGCTTGGGAATCCTAAAGGAAGTAACCCTAGAGCAAGGGAATGACCTGCCCATGTCAAAAAAATAAATCCCTACTTCACCATCTCCTCACCATACCTCTCTCCACCATGATCACCCCTGCATTCATCACAAAAGTCAGTTTTCAAAAAATTTACAGTTTTCAAGAAAAAACACAGAGGAAGAGGATGAAGATAGAGAGCAAGGGAATAGCACCTGAAGGTTATTTTTCCTCATGCAAAAATCCCTATACCCCTTCTCTACCCATGCCAATCATCCTCAGGTCCCAACAGTAGAAAATGACTCAAACTTTTGAGTGAGAAGCAGCTACAGGGCATCCTGTAGCAGCCTATCCCACAAAAATTATGGGTTGCAGCTAGCGTCAAGCATGCAGATCCAAAGGTAGAAGAAAATCCTCCAAATACTAGCAGAAGCATCAATATCATCATCATCAACACCAGGTACCTGCACATCAATGAAAATCATCAAAGGACAATAAAAAAGGGAGAAAAGCACAAGCAACCAACACACAACAAAGACTTCATTTCTTCAACAAACTGCAGCAAGGTATTATTACCACAGGTAAGTATCTCGCTTCCAGCCTCTCAATAGCATAATGTGATCAAAAGATGTAAAAGTTGTGAACGAGTTGATTTATAAGCGAAAGGTGGCCAATTAACTTGGCCACCTTCGTTCAGTCAATGAGGACAAGAAAGTTAGTCCTCACACATGTGGCAGTAGTCAAGTCAAAGAAAAGGAAAATGAGGTCAAAAGTAGTTAAGCTACGGATGCCCGAAGTGGGATTTGATCACTAGGTGAGGAGAATGATGATGTGGTAGTGGGACCAATGGTCCAAAAATAGATATTTGTACCCCAGTTTCTAGCACACCACCTCACTCAAATCAACCATAAGAGGAAATAAAAATTGATCCCCATGCATAGAAGCATTCACATTCTCGAGTCTCACACTAGAAAAGTTTCTCTTGGCCCTCAAGTAGTCCACATGAGAGACAAATTTCATTTTTTCTCTGTGTAGAACCACCTACAGGAAATCCTACAGGAGATCCTATACGATATAGTCAAGCAGTCTACAGGATTGGCAGTGAGCAGTTTCAGAGGGAGGAAAACAGGGGTTGGCTACATCAAGCATTGTAAGGAGGCACGCTCTACATTTTCCCACATTTCTCCTAGTGAAAGGAATATAACAAATCTCCTAGTTTATTGAAATTTACTGCAGTATAAGGGAATTTTATCCATAGAAATTTTAGTTAAATTTCCTCCTTCATTAAAATTTTGTATCAAACATATATACTCCTCCATCCATTAGAAAAATTGACAGGGGGGTTTAATATAAGGGAGCCCATCAACACCGTGAGGATTCATTAGCGCCCTCCTATGATAGAGATATTCACAAGGTGTAATTGGATGGGTTTCTTTGAGAAATTAAGGGGGTATTATAATGAAGTAGCTATAGATTTTGCTCTCTCCCTTACTAGGGCCCATGCCACTGTTGTGGTGAGAGGCCTCACCATAAAACTCACCCCTGAACTCATAAGCAGAATTACCACGCTTCCCTTAGGAGTGCCTTGGAGAAAGGAGGACAAGGGAAATAGCCAAACTACAAAGAAGAAATTCTTTTTAGAGGGAGAGGAGGCCATGGAAGACAAACATGGAGTGAGAAGAGCCAGCCTACCATATCCCTGGAATGAAATAAGCTTCCACCTTATAAAATTTATATCATGTGAAGGTAGGTACAGTGTGGCATATGGATACCACTTTAGGTTGAAGAATTGAGGTTTGGGGTAGACAAACCTCCTCAACACAGACTCAACATACCCTAATTCCTTCTCCAATCAATGATATATATGAGCATGAAGGTTCAGGAAGGAAACCATCAACAACTAGCCCATCATGGGTTAATTAGACTCATCATAGAAGATTCCCTCCAACACCTCAGAATTCCTATCACATGGGAAACTTTCAGAGACATGCAAATAGAGGGAGATATAAAAGCCCTTGAATATGACAAGAGCCCCACTTCTAGTGAAGAGGATGAAGAAGAAACTGAAAAAGAGGAAGAAGAAAAAGAGAGGGATGAAGAGGAAATAGATGAGGAAGAAGAAGAAGAAAAAGAGAAGGAAAGTGGTGAAGAGACAGAAGGAGATGCCAAGGAGGAAATTGATGAACAAAGTGAGGAAATGGAGGGAGAGAAAGAGGAGAAAGACAAAGATGAAAAGGGGAGTAGAAAAGAGGAGGCAGAAGACAAGGAGGAGTCACCCAGGGTGTCTCCAAAACCCACTGAGAGAGAGGCAGCAGTTGCCCTCACTTCCCTTAGCACCCCTATCAAACAAAAAGGAAAAAGACAAAGACAAACTCCATTGTACTTTAGGACAAGAAAAAGTACAAGAATAAGTTAGGGAAAACCTCAAAATCCCACCAAGGTTCCTATTGTTATTGAAGACTCAGCTAAGCAGCAGGAGAAGAGGGCTCCTCTTATGCAAAATCAAGGAGAAGTATGCTCGGGACAAGCCTCCCCTAAGTATCCTATCACTTATTTGAGAAGGCCTGTGATTAGATCTGCCTCATCCAAAAAAAAAGACATCCTACAAGATACACAACAGGACCTACAAGAAGCATAAGAAATCCTACAGGAAACTCTACTAAACCTACAGGAAACTCAAAAATTGGATAAAGAAGGGAGTATGCAGCAAGAAACAAAGAAGGAGGATCCAGAGCTAAGGGAACCTAGTCCTCAACCTAACCTTGACTCCTACTACAGGTTTATTGAAGGGGGTAGGGTCATTCCACAAAAATTTTCCATCCCATTATTCTTTGAGCTCGAGAAAGAAAGAGCAAGAACACATAGATGGATGCAGATTGCCAAGTCCAAGGGAGTGGAGGACATAGGTCACATGGAGGAAAAGCTTAAGGAGATGGGCAGAGAACTGAGCAGCCTGAGGGATAGAGAGGCCATAATGAAAGCTCAGTTGGAGGCAAAAAATGCATGGTTGAAAGGACAACTACAAGAAAGAGAGAATCAATTGGCATCCATGGCCATTCTATCCTTAGAGGAAATCCAGTGCAGGATGCTAGCTAAGTCCTATGCATTATACCTTAAGGAACAGTGGTTGCAGTTCCAAATCAAGACCCTAACATAGAGAGGCACTATGCCATTACAAGATTATAGATAGTTCATTTATCTTTGTGATCAAATCACACTGGAGGATAGGGCTAAGATGTCTGAGTTCTACCTACATAACTTAGCCTTGACAGATCTGAATGTATGGGACCCTAATGCAAAACTAGGGGATTTACAGTTGATGGCTTTGGCATCATGGATGAACCATGAGGAAGCAAGGGCTACAGAAATGAAGAAGATAATGGCAAGGGAACAAACAAAGCCTCTCATGATAAGAGCTGAGCAGTCAAATCCAATGGTTGTCATCAACACACATAACTTAATTGCAAATGATCCTCAACTTGCACCCAGGTATCTTGCTGCCCAAGAGAAAGAAATTACACATTTTGAGGATATGTTTAGGTTGTTAGGGGATGATAGCATGCAATATTTCCCAAGGATATGGAATACTTTTCCATACAGTTTGAAAATCAGAGAGTATCGCTCTCCTCAAAAAATGAGAGAAGCACTAAACAAGACACCCATGTACAAGCAAACCCTCCAAAAACTCAAAGTCAATTGGATTGGCTTGAAACTTATTCCACCACTGCTCTTAGGGATGTTAGAAGGAAGGAAGGAAGAGGAAGAAAGAAAGCAGTGGGAGGAGATAGAAAGGAAGGTAGGATTCTATGCACAAGAAGAGGAAACTACAACAGAAGCATGGGATGTCAGGGAGGCCACTAGAGCTATGAAAGACATGGATATTGATTGAGTTGCTCAGAGGATGAGAAACACTTTTAGTAGGGGGTGATGATGAGCCTCATCATTGGGTAACTATATGGACCTTAATTCACCTCCTAGCTTAGTCAAATAAACTCTTCTCACAATTTATTACATATTTTGATTATATTTTGTTTAATGAGATGAGTCAAAGTGCGATATTATTCCTAGTGGACTAATGTGCATTAAATGCAAGTTTGTGAGATAAAATAAGGGAATTTAGCAAGATTAAGGGCTGAAACTTGAATGGGACAAGGAAGAGAGATTGTAGGAGGTAAATCCTCCTCATTTAGCTCCTCCCTCATTCAAATATTCCTCCATCAAACACACTAGCTCGGAGTATAAGCAGCCAAGTCATGGAGATCAAAAGGTAATCGAGCAAGTGACAGTCAAAGAGTTAGTTTATCTCGAGTTTGAGATCTGAGCCTCCCTAGATTTAAGGAAGTCGTTGGAGACTTCATTTTTATAAGTAAATAGGCCTAGAGCCTCATTAGGATTCAAATTTTGGATGTAAAAACACTAGTCATTTTCGAGTTCAAGACTTGTGGAAGACATTACTATGTAATTTCCTATTTTGATAATGAGAATGAGAATTTTCTTGATCCAACATTGAGTTAACTCAGAGGGCTGAAGCTCTTTGGTTAGGGCCCAACCCTAGTAGCAAAGGCTCCTCTTCTTGTATCTGTGTACCTAGATTGATTTCATAGTTGAATTGTCTTTAGAAGTATTTCATTGTTGGGTGTGGAGCATGATTATTTAGAAGTCTTTGTTTCAGCCGGATGTATACGCCAGGAAGATTGTACACCCCTCCACGTGGGGGGTTGTAGGGGGACTTGTCCCCACCATGAGGGCCCGGGGGGCCCACCCCCATGGCTGGGGGGTTCGGGGGCCAGCGGTCCCCTGGCGGGGGTTGCTGCCCCCGAAGCTAAAAACATATGAAAAATTGCCTTGTAAAAGTATCTTAATTTCTAGTCAATCTGGGCCGTTCATTATGTAGATGATCTGACGGTAGAATTTATGTTTAGTTTAGGGTTTTTTGCCCTAGAAGGAAACCCCTCTCTTTGTATGAGGGCATTGCATAGAGGTTGTGGAATATGTGTGTATTCTCAGAGCGAGAAACAGAGAGGCGAGACTTTGAGAGAAAACAGAGGATATTACAGCGGATCTGCTGTAGGTTGTGTCTCTTCATTCTGCTGGATAATAAAAAGGAAGGACTGGCTGTTTGGGGTGGACGTAGCCCAAAATGGGTGAACCACGTATATCTGTGTCTCTCTGGTTTATGTGTTTGTGTTTTTCCACATATTATATGTCTTGCATTTCTCTATCATATATATAATTTTCTAACAACTGGTATCATAGCTGAAGGTCTATTTGGTTGATAAACTCACAAGAAAGAAGGGTTCCTCGTTCGAGTGGGAGAAATGGTGGAAGATGGTAAGTTCAGGGTCGAGAAATTTAACAGCCAAAACTTCCCACTATGGAAGATGCAGATGGAAGATTATCTGTATCAAAACGATCTGTACCGACCATTGAGTGGAAAAGCAAAGAAGCCAATGACTATGATAGATGCAGAATGGAACATTCTCGATAGAAAGGCACTCAGAACAGTACGGTTGTGCCTCGCCACATTGGTCGCCTTCAACATTTCGAAGGAAACAACGACAGAGGGTTTGATTCAAGCGTTAGCGAAACTATATGAAAAACCCTTGGCCTCAAACAAGGTATTTCTTATGAAACGGTTATTTAATATGAAGATGTCAGAAGGTGGATCTGTTGCAGACCATTTAAATGATTTTAATATAGTTACAAGTCAGTTAAGTTCTGTGGGGGTAAACTTTGATGATGAACTTAGAGCTCTATTATTCTTGTTCTCATTGCCAGAAAGTTGGAATGGTTTAGTAATGGCCATTAGTAACTCTATTTCTGGATCTAGTACTTTAAAGTTTGATGATGTTGTCGGTGCTATCCTTAGCAAGGAAATGTAATGGAAAAGATCTGGTGAGACATCAGGTAATGCTTTGAGTGCAGAGTCTAGGGGAAGAAGAATGGAAAGAGGAAAGAGCTCAAGATATCGTAGTAAATCAAGGAAAGGCAGATCCAAGTCGAGATCGGGGATAGTGTGCTAGAAATGTGGAAAGAAAGGACACCTAAAGAAAGACTGTATATCTCGGAAGGGAAAAGAAGGAGATGCACAACAAGAAAATAATCATGAAGAAAATGTGACAAGTGAGGTGTTATAAGATGCTTTGATTCTTTCTTTTGAAAATATTACTGATTCCTGGGTCGTAGATTCAGGGGCCTCATTCCATGCCACACCTGAAAAGAAATATTTCTATGACTATGTTCAAGGAGATTTTGGAAAAGTCCGTTTGGGTGATGATAAACCCTGTAAAATTGTTGGAATGGGTAAGGTTCTTTTAAAATAGCAGAATGGAAACCAAGGCTACTAAAGGAGGTAAGGCATGTTCCGGATATGAAGAAAAATTTGATTTCAACAAGGCAGTTAGGCGGTGAAGGCTGTGTGACAACATTCATAGAAAAAGCTTTGAAGGTCACCAAAGGAGCCCTGGTAATAGCAAAAGGCGAAAAGGTTGGTACATTGTATTTATGCAATGATATTTCTAACTATGTTAATGCTTTAACTTCCAAAGGAGAAGATGCAGCATTATGGCATCATAGGCTCGGACACATGAGTGAGAAGGGCATGAAGATTCTTCACTCAAGGAATTTGTTGTCGGGTTTGAAGAATGTTGATTTGGACTTATGTGAGAATTGCATTTATGGAAAACAGAAGAGAGTCAGATTTCTCAGAGTTGGGAAAGAAAAGAAGAGTGAAAAAATAGAGCTTGTGCATACAGATATATGGGGACCTGCTCAGGTATCATCTCTCAGTGGCTCTTGTTATTATGTTACTTTTATTGATGATGCTACTAGAAAAACTTGGATTTATTGTATTCAGAATAAATCTAATGTATTTGATACTTTCAAGAAATGGAAAGCTTTGGTTGAGATTGAGACAAGAAAGAAATTGAAGTGTCTCAGATCAGACAATGGAGGTGAATATTGCAGCAAAGAGTTTGATAGCTATTGTTCAGAGCATGGAATTCACAGAGAGAAGACAGTTCCAATAACACCACAAGAAAATGGCGTGTTAGAAAGGATGAACAGAACAATCATGGAGCGTGCAAGGTGCATGAGATTGCATGTAGGATTGCCTTTACAATTTTGGGCAGATGCTATAGATACTGTTGTTTATCTAATAAACAAAGGGCCTTCAAGTTCCTTGGATGGTGGTGTTCTAGAGGAAGCATGGACAAGTAAAAAGGTAAACTACTATTTTTTAAAGCCTTTTGGTTGTGAGGCCTTTGTCCATATTAATAAAGAAAATAGAACAAATCTTGAGGAAAAATCAAAGAAATTTACCTTTATTGGATATGGTGTTAATGATTTTGGTTATCGCTTATATAATTATGAAAATCACAAAATCATTAGGAGCAGAGATGTAATATTGATTTGATAATCACCCTATGGGTGCCATCAGTTAAAGATTTATTAAACAAAAGGTATTATAGACTCATGTGATGGTGTGTGTTCTGTGTTATTTAAGCAACGGATCGATCAGATTGCCAATAAATAGAAGATAAGTGGAAAGACAGCAGAGAAATACAGTAAGCAACACAAAGACACGAGCAATTTTTAATAAGGAGTTCACCCTATTCTCCAGGGCTACGTCTCTGGTCCAGCTTTAGTGGTGGCCTTGTTTTATTGTGTGTTACAGCAGAGAAATTACAATACAGGGACTCAATATGAGTTCTCCTAAAGCAGATTTTGGTTGGTAGGGTGGTTCTTGGATTCCCCAAGCCACTCAAAGTTCACAGACTCTTTTTCTTCCTACCAGCTCTGTGACCCTTGGTCTACAGTGGAAAGAGCCAAATGTGATGCTCAGTCCGGACAGATTCCTCTAGGGGAAGGCTTGAATCCTCAAGCTCTCTGGTGCTCGATGCTGCCTGTGGTCAGCTCGGCCCTCTGTCTCCTTTGCTTGGCTTTACTATTCTCTGTGTTCAGTCTTCCTCTCAGGGTTCACTGTTCACTGTCTCTCTCTTGGTCGCTTGGACTCCTCCCTATTCCTCTCTGAATTCGATTGTCTCTGTTCATGGCTTTAGCCATTCGATCCTTATCCCTGTTCGGTTCCTCTCTCGCCTGCGTCGATTCTCCTTCCGCCTGCGTGCTTGGAGTTCCCTGTTCGGCATCAACATGAATGCTCAGGAAGTAGCCACGTGTCCTCATTGGAACAGCGCAGCCTGCTCGTCGATTCATTTCTTCAGTTATGTCATGGATACGGTCTTTCTCCACTGTGGCGGTCAAACGGATTCCAAATCCCTTTAGAACGCGGCTTAATTCCTTGTCGATTCTGCTTCTTTCTATCAGGTGCAATCTCAGCCATCTGATCTGGGCTCCTCAAGATTCGACATCATATGCACGTCGAGTGCGGTTGACTTGCTCGACCGATAACGCGCAATCAATGGGGGTTTTTCTCTCTCCTCCGCCGCCACGCGTCGATCGGTGTATGGGATCGCTCCACTCCTATCCAAAACCTCTTACCGTTCAAGGGTGCCTCGATCAAAACCACCAGTTTCTAGGTCATGGGTCCCACCTTCGTATGTTGGTGCTTTTCGTTTCTTCACCCGCGGTTCTTTGGCTCCCAATATGACCAAGGGCTTAAGGCTCCCCATTTTGGCCCTGTTTGCCCAGCGATGCGCGATTAGCTCCTTTTCCCGATTTGGGGCTCCTAGGGGCTATTTTGGCATCCCGTGCAGTCTCCATGGGCCTCAGTCAGCGCGCTTTGATCGAGGTCCTCGTTGTTCCACGCCGGCTGCCATGGCCACTGGTTCAGGGTGTTTTCGATTGTTGTTTTGGATTCTTCAAGGATTTGTTTCGTCCTGATACAGTCAAGGTTATTTGACAGTCGTTTATGGATCCGATTCGGATCAAATATTCAATGAAAAGGTCTTGTATAAGAATCAGTTGCAGGAAAAGAAACAGGAAAAAGAAAACAAGGAATACACAGTTCTTGATGAGATCACGGAAAAAGTAAAGGTGCTTGAAAATAATAATAATCAACAACCACAACAACAACAACCACCACAACAGCAACAGGCACCCCAAACACCTGAAAGTGGTGTTAGAAGATCTACCAGGATAAGTATACCCCCTGAACGATACTCCTTCATTATATTATTTATTGTTGACTGATTTTGGTGAACCGAATGTTATGAAGAAGCAATGTAGGTTGAAAGTAGGAAGAAGTGGGAGCTAGCCATGGAAGAAGAGATGGACTCCTTAATGCATAACCAGACTTGGGACTTAGTCAGGTTGCATGCAGGTAAAACTACATTGCAGAATAAATGGGTTTATAGGCTGAAGGAAGAAGATGGAGGAAAACAGAGGTACAAAGCTAGACTTGTGGTGAAGAGGTTTGCACAGAAGAAAGGTATTGATTTTGATGAATTATTTTCTCATGTTGTTAAAATTACTTCAATCAGAACTATTTTAAGTCTAGCAGCAGTTGAAGATTTCCATCTTGAGCAGTTAGATGTAAAGACAGCTTTTCTCCATGGGGATTTGGAGGAAGAGATATATATGAAGCAGCCACAAGGATATGAGGTAAAAGGGAAGGAGAAACTAGTGTGCAGGTTGAAGAAGTGTTTGTATGGCTTAAAATAGGCACCAAGGCAATGGTGTCTAAAATTTGACAAGTTTATATCTGAACAAGGTTATACTAGATGTCACTCTGATCATTGTGTTTATCTGAAAAAGAAAAATGATGGCAGTTATATTATATTTTTATTGTATGTAAATGACATGCTTGTTGGAGGGTCTAACATGTAGGAAATAAATGTGCTCAAAAGAAAATTGGAAAATTCATTTGCAATGAAGGATTTGGGAGCTGCAAAACAAATCCTTGGTATGAGAATAACTAGAGACATGAAAAATCACAAATTAACATTGTCTCAGAATGAGTACATACAAAAGGTGTTGAAAAGATTTAATATGCACAATGCAAAACCAGTTAGTACACCTTTTTCTTGCCATTTCAAACTTAGTAAGGAGATGTGCCCAAAGACCCATGAAGACATGGATTATATGTCTAAATTTCCATATGCATCAGCAGTTGGAAGCTTAATGTATGCAATGGTCTGCACAAGGCTTGATATTTCACATGCAGTGGGAGTTGTAAGCAGGTACATGAACAATCCAGGAAAATAACATTGGATGGTAGTGAAATGGATTCTCAGATATTTGAGAGGTACCACAAATCAAGCATTATGCTTTGGTGGTTCAAACCAAATTTGATTAGTTTGCTTCCATTTGTGCTTTACTTCAGTAATAGTTTATAAGAGATAAAGGAGCATCAAAAAGCTGTCAATATGTGTTTTGGCCTCACTTCTTCCTTTAGGGATCATGATTTGAGGAAAGGACTCCTATGCATCCCCAAAAAGACAGAATCCTACTTTCTCATAGAATTTAGGGTTTTCTATACTTAAGCCAGCATTTGATAAGTTTACAAGAGTAGGATTTAGTTATTGTTTCTTCCATCTTCAGTCTTACATTAGATCTCCTCATTTAGTTATTGTTTCTACCATCTTCAATCTTACATTAGATCTCCTCAATGATTCCATCTTATTCTGAAATTTTTCTTCATGCATGAAGTAAACAAGTAGCTCATTAAACTCTGTTCTCCTAGATCATTGAAATTCTTCTTGTTTACATGATTTTTGGGTAAATGTCAATGTTTGATGCAGTGCAGGTGTTTCAGAAGTACAGAGAGATCTCATAGCCAGAAATCTCCTTCCAACTTCATCTATCCATGATCATTCCTTGCTATCACTAAGACCCTTACCAATTTCATCATTTTACAAGGAAACTTCCCAAGCTTGTTGAGAAAATCCAACCATCTTCCAACCTTGGTTTTGAGTTCTAAGTGATCCTAGGTATTTCCTTGCCTCATTCCATCCTCCACCCACCTTCCCTAAGTCTTCCATTCCCTTCAACACCCATTATTTTTCTCTCGGCTATATCCTGTAGAAATACAAGGAATCCTGTCGGTTTTTAGGACATCATGTAGGTTTTCCTGTAGTGGCTTTTTTTGAGGCCGAATTGATGGAAGAACCTTTAGGAAGCTAAAAAATGTCAGTTAATGGTCTCCCCAACCTTCTAACCATTCACTAGCATCCCTAATCCACCTGCCACATCACCAAAAGAGATTATCTTTTACACTTTTCCATAAAAAAGACAAAAAGAAAAATAGATTTATTTTAGCCATTTATATGCACAGTAGTAGAATGTTTGATGTTTTGAATTTACATGCTTGAGACAGTAGGATTGCATACATGTTAACATAGCATTATTTTTGAAGCATAGTCTCTCAACAATTAGTTAGAAAGTGGTGTGTTTTAGCATTTGATTCCAATATTTTTCCTTACTGCAGTAGACAAGATTTCTCTTCCCCTCATCAGTAATCAAGCTTCTTCTGAATCCATAGAAGTCTAGCTTGAAAAGCCCTAGTGGTCTATCGCTAGTTGAACAGTGACAAAGGGCAGAAACATCACTTTTACTTGTGTATACAACACTGTCACCTCCAAGTTTGTACGAACCCCAGGTTGATAAAGTAAAGTTGGTAGCCTCCAAGGGTTGCAGCATTTTTACTGTAATACTGGTGCTCATCAACATCTCATCTTTCATCTCCTCCTCATAAATGTCACAATTTCTTCCTTTTGATATATTACCCACAACCTAGGAGGGAGAGTCCCCATCATTCTCTTGGCTCCTATCTATCCAGTCGATATCCCTCTATTGCTCTGCGTCCTTTTCCATTTTATTTCCCTCTTTGAGAATCCTTGACATCGCTCCTGCTTAGTGGGGTCCCATATGTCTCTCCTTCAACACCTGTACTGCTCTTTCCTGCCACTTTTCTTCTAGTAGCGCTCTCCTTTGCACCCTGATATCTCTAGCTCTCTGCAATCCTTCTATATCCATTCCTTCAACAACATCTAAATTTCTCCAAACAGCAACATTCTCCCCTTAGATCCTTCCCCCAGTACTGGGGTTTTACGCTACCATTAATTCTCTGTAAAGGCAACAACCCTTCATACACCATCAACATCTTAATCCACAAGGGGCCTCGTTCACTAATTTCCCTCTCAACGCCGATCTAAACACCGCATCCGCTTTCGAGAAAGACTAATAGTTCTCTGCTACGAACTAAACTATGCACCCCTCTCTGGTAGTCTATAGCCAGAAATATACTGCCCTCATTAGCTCACTATCCAATTGTCTGCAGGGTCTGTAGGAACCCAGTCACAATGGGCTGGCTTAGGTTCTTCTGGCCGACTCTTCACCTTTAATCTCCTTAACCAATTATACAATTCTTCCAGGAATTTACACTAGAAGATATCATACTAATCACTCGTAACCTCTGAGTACAAAATTTCTTCATTTACCTTAGCAGTAGGTTGGCTTCAACGGGTAGTATTCTCTGACATGAACCGATCTACTCGGTTATCCCACCAGTCCCGAATCTCCTTCTTAAATATCCTTGATACCATATTCCAAACCACTCCTTGTGATTTCGGGTCCCGACAATGGAACCATTTGTTGGCACAAAAATGTCATCAGGGAAAGACCCTGGGTTCAGGCACAAGGGGCCAACAAGGATCTATTGTAGTCTAGGACAACGTCAACATTTTCACCTTACCCAAAGGGTAAGGAGTCTCACCCGAGGTGTGCCGTGACTGAAACTAAGAAGGATTAGAGGGATATCAAGGACGATCCAGACATTAACTCATAAGTATCTTAAATAATACATTCATCACAACATCATATTGTTACAGTTACCATATTCATCCAAGAAAATTCCATTCATATAAAATTTTGAGCAGGTCTATAAACCAGAACAACACACTTAATCATGATGCCATGCAAACTAGTTCATTCATTCATTCATATTAACTAAAATGAATACTCATTACAATATATATCAAGCGTAAAGAATTAATCAAATACATAAAATACCATGGCCACAAGATGCCTTAGACCTTAGGCCAAGCCTAGCTCTAGCCACTCTACAATTACTCAGGTCCTCGGATCTTGTTCCTCTGTGCTTCTGGATCCTACTAGGTACCACCCCCTTTTCTGTGTCATCTTCTCCTTTTATCTTCTCTTCTGTTGTTTACACTATCAGTTCTATTCGGATGTCTTTGCCCTCGGCTGCTTCCTACTCTCCTCCTTTTCCGCTCAAATTTTTCTTCTTGTTCTCGACACCTTGCTGCAACTACCCATCTACTGCATGGTCTTGCTTCCCTACCTGGTTGTCCTCTCCACAACTTGACCGTTGCTCCTGCCACCTGTTTTCTGCCTTAATACCTTCAAAACTTTCAAAATTCAAAACGAAGGCCCCAACAACAATAGAAAAGGAGGTTTAAATCTTAGTGTTATTAATTATATTTCGATTTTCTAGATGATCCTTTTATAGAATGGGATTCTTTCCAATGCATCCTATAACCTATCAGCGTAATTATATTCCCTGATATTCATGTTACAGGGCAGCTTTTTCCATCTCCTATGGAAATCTTGTGAACTCTGATCTTATCATAAGAGTCTTAAGGTATCCTCACAGTGGAGGATGGCCTCTTCCTTATTTTTCTTGCAAATTATTTCCATCTTAGGACCTTCTGCTAGAAGTGCATGAATAATAGTAAGAATATGTGGGGAAGGGTGTTTTGGTTAATCAAGAGTGGTTCTTTCATCTATGTGATTAATTATTTCTTTACTTACTCTTACCTTATCTCTTCATGTCTTAGCCATGATGTTAGGGCCATCCATTGTGCATCACCTAAATATGGATTTGGGTCCCATATGTTCATGTGAGGCAACACCAAGTTGTGAATGTAAAAATATTCAATCTTGACCTTGTCCTAGTTGTTTCTTTGAAGGAAAAGGTTAATAAGTTCTATAACATCCTACAAAGGGAGGGAACCCCTTTGTGCCAACATTTTAATTTGGAATTGGCACCATTGATCTTTTAAAAATAGGGAATAGGTCTTTGAGAGGTGCTTGCAACTCATAGCTTCTAAAGAAAGATGTGCCATGGTGCCCCAATTTATCTCTAAGGTGACAACCTGTATTTTCTTTTCTTGCAGCAACCTTTGTGTTTTTTGTAGTTGGGCTTTCAAATATATATTTTCCCTTTCAAGGTGGTCTCTCTTATTGGCTTCATAAAAAATGAAGAGTGTTATCTCCTTTCTCATCATTTTAATTTCTTCTTCGATTCTGCCAACATCAACAACTCCCTTTGATTTTGAAATTTGTTTCCATCCATGACTTCCATCCTTTTCTTACTCAACCTCAAATAATAATATTAGCACTAAGTGAATAGGACTACTTTCCCCACCTCAATTTAGGAGTAGTAGGAAGAGGATACTTTTGGAGATTCTTGTGGCTTTGTAGTGTGTTCTTGTAGCTTGGCTAGCTATTTCTATTGTAGCTCTGTAGATTGTTCCCATAGCTTTTATGTTTGCTCTTATAACCCTGTAAGTTGAGTGATCAATTTTTCTATTTGTAATTGCAAGTCCTTTCCCTTTGGAGATGTCATTGGTATTTTCCCTTCTTATTTTTGAGGTTCTTCTTTCTCAAGGCTAGGATATTCCTTGATGGTTATAAGCGTGGGAGATGGAGGCTAAGATTTTCCAATAAATTGTATTATATTACTCTTTCTTCTTCTAAAATAGATAGGAGGTTCTCATGGTCTACTTTCCTTGGGTTTTTTTTGGAGTGCTTAGGGTTTCTAAAGTAGCAACAATATCCCTTTCTTCCTCTACATTTTCTTCCCCTTGAGCTACATTGATTCCTTCTGCATCATTTTTCCTCTTGTTAGATGATTTCCTTGGTGATTTAATGTCCTTTTGAGGCTCTATTATCTTTGTCTTGGACTCTGTCTGTGGTGCTGGTACATCAGCCTAGAATTCTAATCCTCCTAACTATATCTTAGCCAATTCTATTTTAGATATTTTTGTCTTTGTTGGTGGCTCTAATAAATCTATTTTTGCTTATGATTCTCCCTTTGTTTCTTCTTCTGTATCTACCTTTTTTTCTTTCTTCCTCTATCTCCGTCCCTTCCAACTCTATTTAAGGTTCAACTTGGTCTTCTAGAAAATCTTATCTGTCCTTGGAGATGGTGCTTTACAAGTGTTCCAAGGAATCCATGAATATTTTACTAATTAATCCATGATGAGCCAAATAGTTATTCTTCCCTTCCTTTACTTTTTTTCTCATTTCCCTCATGGATTGAAGGATAAAATTTGGGATGCTAAGCTGTCATGGAAAGGTAAATTAGCTTGGAATCTGAGTTGGTGTAGGAGTTTGAACTGATAAGAATAGAAAATGTTCAATATTCCTTCACAAGAAATTTATTTTAGGAAGTGATATGCCACCTCATCCATTTGATGTGATAAGTGTTAGTGTCAGTGCTTTTGTTAGTGTCAGTCTTTGAAACCTTCCACCAGTGATCAAATATGCTCTTACAAAGTGGTCTTAGGGTGTCAAAGTCAAATTTTGTCATTTCAGTGAGTTTTCAAGTAAAATTTGGTCACTAGGTATTAGGTCTAGGGTTTGTTTTCACTCCTTCCAAAGTTTTCCAAATTTTGGTCCATGTCACCATTCAGCTGAGTGTACCATCAATCAAAGAGTGTTCATCATCATTTCAGGTTCCAATGGGTCATTTTAGACCTTGTTCATGTTTCATTTGTACTTGGGTAAGGCTCATTTCCCTTTCCTAGAGTTTTGAAGGTAATTTCTCTTGGATGGTCAAATCATCAAAAAAACTTGTATCCTAATGTTCATACACCTTCCCCTATCCTTAATGTACCTTATTAAAAACTTCCCATCATTGATATCCCTCAAATTCCTCATTTTCCCACAAACCCTAGTTTCTTGCTACAATTTGACAATTTTCTAGGCTAAGCCTGTGTTTTTCCATTTTGGACCCCTTCCCCTCACTCAATATTTGAAATTCCACTTTCCCATATTTTCTAACATCCCTCCCTACTTCCCAAAATTTTCTCAAGAATTTAGAATCCCCTTATCCCCTTTATTTCACTTCATTTCGACAAATCCCCTGTTCCACACATCGGGATAGGTTTTACTCAAATGATGTTTTTAAGCAAGAAAAAATGAATTTGTAAAAAGTGAGAGAGGTTTTTGTCCATAATAGGCCAAGGAAGAAAAACCTCCTTCATTTTTACATAGGTGTCATGGTTTTAGAGAAATGTCAAAAATATAGTTGCCTCAGGAGAGTTGCTGCACCTCTGGAGTGACCTTAGGAAAATCAAGATTTCTCCTAGCTTGGTTGGCCAAATGACTTGCTTGATGAGTTAAATGATAACTAGACACAAATATATTTCCAATGAGCTATCATGAGCTCAATTTGGAGTTGAGGGAGACCTTCAAAAGTTGATTGCAATAGCACTCTACCTTTAGGCAGCCTCATTTTGCACATTTTGACCGGTCTTGGGAGATTTGACTTTTGATAGGGCAAATGAACTCCAAATTGAAAAATTCAAGATGTTTTGAAATTTAAACTCAATAATAGTTCCAACGAGCTATCGTGCACCCAATTTGGACATAGGGAAGGCCTCCAAATCTTGATCTTAAAATGGCGCTACACACAGAATCAGTGGCGCTACACATAGAAATTTTTAACACAACGTTTTCCAACAGGTGCATAGCGCCACTGGTGCTACGCTTTTGATGGAGAAATATTCTTGCAAAATGGCTTAAATATTTGGAATCAGCATGAAAAAATATGCATGCTCAGAAATGGCTGAGAATTTTGGACAAGTTTTAGGTCTCCAAAAGGGCAAAAAACACCCAAAAATGCCCTCTTTGCCACTTTTTTGCCACACAAGAAGTAGTCTTGGGAGATTGCATTTTTGAAGGGGAAAATGGTTTCCAAATCAAAAAATTCAAGTTGTCCCAGAAATTAGACTCACCAAGATTTCCAATGAGCTATTCTGCACCAGATTTGGATTTCAGGAAGCCTTCCAAAACTGGCCTAGAAAAAGTGCTACACATAGAATCAGTGGTGCTATGCATAGGAGAAAAATTTGCCAGTTTTGCCTGTTTGCTCAGAATTTTGCCTAGTCTTATACCAGTTTGACTTTTTCTTCTCTCTTTGATAAATTCATGATATAATATGATGTAACTTGATGTAAAATGATGTAAAAATGATGAAAAATCACCTAAGGAGGTAGATACATTAGTTATAGGTGGTTTTGAGATGAATGAATCAATTTCCATAGTTTTAGAGGCAAGCTGTTCCACTGCCTATTTTTCAGTTCCTAGTTTAGATCTTGTTGAAAAAGCTCCTTGACTCATGGATTCGACCCCTAATAGCTAGCATAGGTGGTTTGATGCCTATATCTTGTACTTTCTTAGTCATTTGTCAAAGTTGGACTCTTGTGGATGCATTGAGCACTATTGTAAATCTCTTCTGCAGTTTGGCAAGGAAATGAACCAGGGTTTTGCAGCATTTTGTGGAATTCTTGTGGTAATGGGAATTAGCATTATTTTCTTCTTTGTAATTCAGTTGATATTATGTTTATGTGTTCCATCATCTCTCTCTTTCTGAATAACTAAATGAATCAAGTTTAAAATGTGGAATTCATTGGTGTTTCAGTGCTCTACCTTGGGGTTTATTTAGTTTTACATGTTTTCTACTGTTTGAAGAGGACTCATGACACTTGCATGCCCTCTCCAGCTCCTCACCAATCTTTAGACTCACCATTACACTCATTTCAAAGTGCTAAAACACTTGCCTACCTCGCCCCACAAAAACCTCTGCAAATCTGTGTTGATTTCCCGGACCCAAAGCTGCCTTCCCCATCTGATCCAACAACCAACCATTTAAATCAAACAAATTCCTCTGAGCAAACATACCTAGCCTAAAATTAGTTTTTATATCAGTCATCTCAAGCCTTCCTTGATAAATTTTCATTGAGATTGACAAGGAGAGAGCCCTCTCCCGACTTGGTAGGGCTAGCTACCAGGTTAAGCGTGGTTTGATGTTACCCTAGACCTGCGTTTCTCAGCTTGAGGTAGATTTAGGCCATAACAGCTTTCACATTGCCATCAGTGATCAAATTTCTCTTTTTCTTTTCATATTAGGTGTCCCATTCTGATAAGCTGCATTCCATTAGGTCATGGATCAACTGATGGTAGATTTATTTCCAGTTTTTTCTCCTCATCACATAAAATCTGCTGACCTCCTTCAGACACAATTCAGTTTAGTGGTTTAGAGTTAATTCTTATCTTTTGCCATTTGATGTAAATAAGTCTTAGGTATTAGGGTTTTCAATATCATTAGGTATTAGGGTTTCCATCTAGGTCAAATTTTCAAAATATTTGATAAATAGTGGTCATGCAGACATGTGGAGGAGACATAAATCTTCAGATAACTTTTAATTCTCAGCATTTGTAAATTTAATAAGTTTTTCACCTCAAACTCAGTTTGAGGTGAAAATAGAGTATTGTTTTATTTTTGACAAATTTGATGTAATTTGATGTTTCCTATATGTAATAAGTATTATTTAGCTGCTCCTGGTCATCTTGCAAATTCCTGCCACTGCAAAAGCAGAACATCAAAGCATCGGTTCATCAAATTGCCAAGGAAAAAGGTCAAACTTCAAAACAGAAAAACAAAGCATTCGAAAAGGTCATCAAAACTTTTAAAAAGTGGGTTTTGAAAAGAGAAAAATTTAAATGAAAAGGTATATAAAGAAAAATCATGGTAGAAAGCCATTTCATTATGAAAAAGTCAAGTGGAGAGCAAAAAATCATGATTTCTGAGCAAAAGAAGGAGAAAAATTGAAATTTGAAGAAAATTGGCAGGCGCTGCGCATTGGGAGGCTAGAGCTACGCATCAGGCCAATGCTGCACATCAAAGGAGTTTTGCTAGTGTAATTTTACATTGGCACTACGCATATAACTAGTGTTGCGCACCTATCTACAAAGCTTCAAAATGATTCAAATCAACCTAATTCACTTCAAATCTCTCAATGGCCCTTTGATCAAGTAAGTTAAGCTCCCTTCCTAGCTAAATAGGGGTTTCTCATTAATTATGGTGATTGTTATCTCTCAAGAAGCTAAACCCTAGCTATCTTATACACTCTCTCATACATTTACAAAGGGTATTTGTTTTCCATTGTGATTTGAAAAAGGTTTTTGTTTTGATTCCCTAATCCATTTTCTCTAAACCCTAACCCTCCATATATGAACTTCTCTACACACTATTTTCACTAATCCTAGACACTACATACAAAACCCTTCAAACCCTAATTCCATTCATCTCTTCATTCATCTCACCTATTTTTGTTTTTTTTTTTAAATCTCTTCATATTCATTTTCATTCATCCTGTTCCTTTATTCACCATCATTATTCATAGTCATCAAGACCAATGGAGAGTGATAGTGATTATGACATGGAGGAAGATTCCCTTAGTGATAGTTCTAGGGAAAGGAATTTGCAGCAGAGGAAGCCTCACAAAGGGGGTAAGATAATCAGGGAGGAGCCCATTTGTATGAAGGAATTACTTGCTTATCCATTGGCCATCTCATGCTTTAAACATCAATCATGTTTTGAGTTTTGTGAAATGGTAGAGAAGGTTAAGTTTCATCATGAATTAGCAAGGTTGTTTGTAACAAATATGGACAACAATGTAGTAAATCTTGTTGGAGTCACATTTACTTTGTCACCTACTATTATCTCAGAGGCTACAAGCATTCCAGATGTAGGTGAGAAATGGAACAAAAGACAGAACATTGACCGAGAGTACTATGAGCCTTACATTAAGGATAAATACCATAGCAAAATCAGCAGAGTGTTTCCTTTCAAATTCTTGGAGGATAGGTTTGCTTCACTGATGAAGGTCATCATCAAGTATTTTACTTGTGAGGGTAATTTCTCCAGATTGTATGCTTATCATATTAGATTTTTGATGCACTTTACCAGGGTGAGAATGATGAACATCCCCTACTTCATATGCAAAAACATAGAGAAGATGGAACTTTTTGTGAAAAAGAAACCCTACCCACAGCAGCTCAACAACATTTATCATTTCTCTTTAATTAAAATTGTTGTTTTACATCAGCTAAATCAGTTGGGAATGCCATGGGAAACCTTCATTTCTCATGAAGTGTTCAAAGGCCCTCAAATATTTTCATCAGTGCATCAGGAGGAAGGTGGACCTTCAGGACAGCAAAAGGTTCAAGAAACTGAAACTGTGGGGATACCTGTGTTTTTGACTTATGAGAGAGGCACTAGGATGCTCTTTGCAGCTACCAAGCGAGTACTATCTCCACAAAGAGTGGAAGGGGTCTCGCCTTCATCTACAGACCACAGGCAAATGTTATCTCCACCTAGAGTGGAAGGGGCTTTGCCTTCTTCTAAGGCTAAACAGGTATAGGTTGGGCAGCAACAGAAGGGCAAAGATAAAGGAAAGAAAAAGATGCATGAGGATGATCCTAGTGATGGACAAGAGAGAGATTTTGTCCTTATTGACCATGAGGAGACACAAGGAGTGAATGTCATGGACTTAGGTGCTCAAAATCCAAGGAGTGTCAAACATTTGATCATCAAGGAGCAAAAGGCTAAAATTCAAGCCCTATCAATCAATTTGGAAAGAGATAAATGGATCATTAATTACCTTGAGCAGGAAAACAAGCAAGTAACTGACAAGCACGTTATCATGGAGTTGCAAATACTTAGAGAAGAGAGGCAAGAGGCAAAGAAAGAAAAGGTCAAGATGACCTCTATTGAGTAAGAAATTGAGAATGATCGAGAAACTTGGTTAAAGAGGGTGAACATTCACCTTGAGAATGCCAATAAAGAAAAGAAAATGCCTTGCCATATGGCTTATCATTATTTGACCCAGAATAGGATATGCAACATGAGGATTAAGCAACTTAAGGCAAGATTGAGGAGGGCCTTAAAAAGAAAAAAGAAGGCGGATAAGCATAATATCTTGACTGATGTTACATTGGCCCAACAAAGCAACCCATGAAGCAGCTTTGAGCCAAAACCGGGCAAATTTTGAAACAATTTTGTCAATTTCAAAATTTTGAATTATGCAACACAGGAAATTGTGGTACACTGGCGTTGCGCATTTGATTGGTGCATTCTTAGGAGAAATGGATTATAGATATGGATTCAGAATAAAGAGGACATTAATCCTTGAAAGTTTCATCTCATTTGGAGCAAAACTAGGTGACCTAAAGGGAAAAAAACACTTAAAGATTTCCCTCTATGCCACTTTTTGTACCCACAGGAAGCAGTCTTGGGAGAATTCATTTTTGAAGGGGAAAATGACCTACAAATCAGGAAATTCAAGATGTTTCAAAAACTAGATAGATAGAGCTTTCCAACAAGCTATCTTGGGTCTGATTTGGTGGAGTATAAGACCTTCAAAAACTGGCTAGAAGTGGCGCTGCACATACAGGAGATGGCTTTGCGCATATAGCTGATTTTTCCAATTTTGCCAAGAACTCCGAAATTTTTCCTAGTTTGACTGCCAATGGACTTTTTCTCTCATCTTTGGTGATTTATGATTGTAGATGATGTAATGCAATGTAAATATGAATGTAAAATGACTTGACAGGGTAGATACATTAGTTAAAAGTGGTTTAGAAGTGAATGTATTAGTTTCCTTGGTTTTAGAGGCAAGCTGTTCCATAACCTATTTTCTTGTTCCTAGTTTAGATGTGGTTGAAATAGCTCCTGATATCTTGGATTCGACCCCTGATGGTTAGCTCAGGTGGTTTTTATATTATGTACTTTCTTAGTCATTTGTAAATGTTGGACTCTTTTGGAAGTGGTGCACATATTGTATACTTGTATTAGCAGATTGGCAAGGAATAAAACTAGGTTTTGTAGCTATTCTTGTGGGATTCTTGTGATACTGTGTTTTTGTATTGTTTCTTCTTCTGTAATGAGTTATTCTTATGTGTTATATGTTTCAAAACCTTTTCCATTCTTCTAAACTAAATGAATCAAGATAAATACATTGATAACAGTTCTTTGCCTTGGGAATGCATTTAGTTCTTAATGTTTTCAACAGTTTGAAGAGGATTCATGGTCTCCACATGCCCTCCTCAGCCCCTCAGCAATCTTAAACCAACCATCTTACTCGATTACTAGTGCATAAACATTTATCTATCTTGCCCCACAGAACATGTCTGCATCCCTGATTTGATTTCCTGAACCTAAGTTGTCTGCTGCATTTGATTCAGCAACCAAACCTTCAAAATCAAACAGAAAATCCTAGAGCTACTATACCTAGCCTAAAATCTATTCTTATTTCAGTCATCTCTGCTGAGATTGACAAGGATAGAGCTCTCTCCCGACCTGGTAGGGCTAGCTACTAGGTTAAGCGTGGTTTGTGGTTATCCTAGGATTGCCTCCCTTCAGCCTGAGGTCGATCTAGGCCCTAACAGTAAGACTTCTCTCCTTATCCCATTCTTATATTCTCTGGGTTATTCATCAGGGAAGAGAAATACTCTCTTAGCACTAACTTCTTCATGCATTTCTTCCTTGCTCCATTTAATCCCCTTAGGAAGGGTTGTGACTTTGCTAATGAGATATTCATCAAGATATATAATTAAACCTTTAATTGTAGTAACCATTTCATGTCCTACAAGATGTTCGAGGTTTAAGGCAAAGTCTAAAGGAATCTCATCAGTGTACCCTCTCGTCCTTTCAGGGAACCCTATCCAATCGAAATTTACTAGGATATCTTTGACCTCAGGGATTTGATGAATTATGTATGTATCTATTGGTTCTCTTATATTAAAACCCGCTCCAATGGTTTGACACGATTTTTTACAGAATTGGGTATGGAAATTTTTTATAAGGGAGTATTGGTTCTCTGCTGCTATAGGAGTTAGGGTTTCCTGTGGCATCTGGGGGCCCTGTAGAGGAGATGTATTATTTTTAATAAATGGGAAAGGAGAATACTTGTCACCAATTACCGCATGAAATTCATAACCATTTTTCCAATTTTTGTTCCTTGGAAACAATCAAACTACCTACCTGCTTCACTTTTTAACTCAAACTTTTTAACAATAAAAATTCTTCTGGATAAATTGAGATATTCTGAGCCCTTTTTCTTGTGAAAAATTCGAGTGGAAGTAACTTGAATTATGTTTATTTTAATGATTCCCTTGCTTCTTCAGTCATCCAAGATTTATGAGGTCATTATAGGAAAATTTGAACCTCTTATAAAAATCTGTTTATTTCTAGTGGTAGACTGTCTATGCCTTGTAATGATGCATGTAGGATCTTGTAGCAGACAATTATGGAGCATTGTTAACTATATCATGTTACTATAGTGATGGTGGGTCCTTGTTGGCCAGATTTTTAAATAATATTGCATGCAAAACAATCTTGGAGTGCTTTGAGATAAGTGAACCTTGATGTGGTTGATGTGAGGGTGCTTAGCACGGAATGGTGAGTTGGCCCTAATCTGCTTCTTCATACCCCATGTCCTCCATCATGAGTAAACGATAACAACCCATTTTTTTAATCATCTTCTGTTTTTTTCTTGTTCTCTTCCTCACATGTGGTGAAAAAGTAAAGTCTTCTGCTAAATTTGGCTAAGTGCCTTGCTAGCTAGGTTTGGCTATAAATTTCTCTACCTCTTACACTTTTAATGTTTTCTCATCCTTAGAATAAGCTTATTGTAATCTAGGGAAAAGTGTATGTGGTTACAAGTAGCATAAACACCAAAAATTCACATAAAAAAAGAACATAAGAAAAGAGAAAGAGAAGAGATAAAATTAGTGGAGAACTAGCAGAAGCACACTTTATATGATATGTCTTAAAAACAAATAAAAAACAATACATTGATGCATAGACATATATTTATATCATGTTAGTAAAGTTACAACATTCTAACTGTCTCACCAACTCTAACTTAATTCGAATTTAGTTATCATCTTAACAAGCTTAAAAATCATCTTTACAATGTATTCTTTCCAACTCTGACTGTTCTCCCCCACTCAAGGCCTTCGTTGTCATGAAGAAGCGGAGATTTGGAGTGATACAAAAAAGAAAAAACATGACTAATAAATTACATTGTTGGCTCTCTAAGAGCTGAAAATTGTACAAAAAAATGATACAAAATAGACTACATTGAAGAATAAAAGGTGAATTAAGGAAACATTTATGGTGCTTCTTCGACAGGTGTTTCTCGGGGCTCAGTCAAAGTGTCATGAACTGGATTTTTTGGTTGATATACTTCTTGGCCCACTTTAACTTCATGCAATTGTTGTTCTGAGGCTGCAACACATATTATTCAACAATGGGTGCATAAAACTGATGGGTGGGTCGTGGTGGTTGTGGAAATGTAGAATGAACTAATGGTGGTAGTGGCATGTTTGGAAAATTAGTTTGATAGATAAATGGTTTGAATGGATTGCTAGCCTTTCTTGAGCACTTGGTTCATTTAGATTTTCTAGAAAACGAACTCTTTCTTCCATCAGGGTCTCTTTTGATACCTTTTGGTTGAAAGGCTTGGCCTGTTCAAGCCGTTAAACATGTTAAGTATTCCCCATACAGATTTTGAAGCATTATTGGCTTCCGGTTGTGCTTTGTTTCCTTCTTTGAGCCACGAGCACTCATTTTGTATCAACTGTGAATAGATTTCTTGTTCCTGTTCCATCTTATTGTCCAATTCCTATTTAGCTCTTAGATCTACAACTTCCCTCAAGACCAGATCTAGCATAACCATGTCTTATGCCCTGATGTGACTATGGGTTGAAACCAAATAGGTGGGCCAATTATTCAATGTAGTTGTTAAATTATCTCCTCTATCGAGTGCACGATCTAATGTTTGTTTTATTGCTAGAATTTCATCATGAGCCTTTTAGAGTATCTCTGTGAACTATTTGCTTCCCTCCACTATTGGTCTGGACATTAGCTCTATTATTTATGCACTAAGCTTCTCATTTTTATCAATCATATGATACACCTATTATTAGAAGGCGACGAGATGATCTTCAACTTCAGATAGAATGTGGACGTTAGCTTTTTCTGTTGCCTGGTGTTGACAATCTAGCCAAATATCACTTTCTTGTTCCTATATATATTGAAGCTTATTACTGTCTTTTTTCTTCTTTTTCATCTGTAATTTGGCTTCTTTTATAGAATGATCTAAGACTTCAAAAATTTTCTTATCACTAGAAAGCTTTAAGTTGGCATACCTACTACAAAAGTCAATAGGTTCTTTTTTAACTTGTGTTCTCTACATACTTGTTGAATTCAGCTCTGATGACATTGTGCTAGTCAAAGTAGGCTAAGTAAATGATGTATTATTTGTTGGAAAATCAGTCATTGTTGTTTGTTGTTGACGTGTCAACACAATCATTGTTTGCTGAGTCTTCTCATTATGGGTTATGAATGTGTCATCTGACTGAATGCATTCTGATGAATTATCCTGTGAATTCTGTTGATTTGAAATTTTTTGGTCTGAATGATGTTTCTCCTCTTTCACATGCGTTAGAGAGTTAGGTAGTGTATCCTTGGTTAGATCAATTTCAATCACTTGATTCTTGGTTCGTGTGCTTACAACATGCTTTATCTAGTCTTGTTCCTGGCTAGAAGTATCATTATGTTTCTTTTAAAACTATCATTATGCTCCTTAGTAGAGGTGCCATTTTTCACAGGATTGTCTTAATGAAGCTTGATAGATTTTTTCCATCTTCTGTTAGATATTCTCCACAAAATAATCCTTGGCATTTCCTACTTCCTGTTGTATGTCTGCTTTAATAGATGAAATTGTTGTTTTTGTTTTTTGAGGCCTTTTAAATACTTTACCTTTCACCTTGGTAGATTCCACCACTTTTCGAACAAATTCATCAAGCTACTATTTTAATTAAGGGTTTTGTAGCCATATTTACGATAATACATCTTCCTAATGAGCTCCTTCAGAGGAAGACCAAGTAGCCTTAAGGCTTTGTGTCTCTTTCCAACTAGATTTTTGTGATGTTTTTGCTGAAGGAACTGACAAATCAACTTCGGAATGATGCAAATACAATGCATCTTGTGCCTCCTCTTCCAAATTTGCATCCAAAAGCGGGGTAATAATGTGTTGTAGTGGATCTAGGACTCTAGGCGGAATAGGAGAATTAGTGTTAGACTATTCACATAATTTTTCAAACACTTATTCGATAGTGGGATGATAAGGCAATTCCTGAGGGTTCACCTCAACAGAATTATTATACCACACTTTGGTATATCTAGACATAACTATATGTGGGAAGTGGATGGAAATTCTTGACAAGCATGTTGTGGAACCCTCCACTTGTTGGAAGATGACTTAATATCCAAAAACCAATTTATAAATAACTTATGGGGGCCTAGAGACTAGGGTTTCCCCAACCAGCCATGTGAGAAAATCTTAAAATTATTCATCAATGACATATCCTTCTTGGTGAAGTCAGTGTCTTTGACCGGAAGGCTAGGCTTCATGGCTAACCAAATAAGAAAAGAAGGGAAACAAATACATTTACCTGAATTTTGGCACTCCTGAAAATTTATTTTGATGAGGTCTGCGACATCTTCTACCCAATTGTGTCTTATCGAAGCCCTTTATCTCCCCAATTACTTCGATCATGCTCAATTTAACATTTGCAGCTTGACTAACAGGTGTACGATGAAGGACTATAATCATGAAAGTCCATCTTATTAAAGGGTCATGGACTTGACTAATCACTAAACCTATTGAAATCTTTCCTAAAAATATGTTGGTGAATTTTATAAGCCACTTGTTACACCCGGTTGTATTAGGCACCTTTTCTCCCTTATATGGTAATCTTTTAATCATGTGGATGGTGATCTCATAAATTTACTGAGTTTGGGAAATCAAAATCTTCCCATTGTGGTATCTATGTATCAGATACTTTGCAACTTCTTCTTTCATGTCCTGCATATCTGCCACCAATGGGGCTCCAAGAATGTCACATATTCCTACCTTCTTCTACCATTCAAACTCAAAATTCCAGTGATTATCTGACTTTGACTATCAAAGGAATGACTCATAATGCTTCTCACAAGATGGTTCATATGCCTTTGCCTATTTTACATAGTGCACCAGACTTTGAGATCTGTTTTTCCTAGAAGATCAAATCTTGCCTTGGTTCGTGGCTCGACTGTAACGTCATCATCCTCAAAGTAAACTTTTGTTTTCACCATTACAAAATCACTTTGAACTTATATTGTTCTCAAACAATCTAGAAATTCAAAGTCTGAAATCATAGGGCTTGGGATGCCTAGAATATCGTTAAGGTCACAATTGAAACTTAACCATATTTCTAGAAAAATGTTAAGCATGCTTAAGGCTTCATTGGTTTTTATGAAATTGGAATTAATTATGCCATCATTTCCACTTTCTTCCTCTTCCATGAATTGTCTCATCGAATTTTGATTTGATCTTCCAACGTCACGTAGCACGTGCATGCCACCTGATCGCCACCTTCTTCATAGAGTGCTAAATGATTTTGTGATGATTTGAGTTGATGGCTAATGTATGTCTAACCATGATGGGACTTGTGGAGTATGTAACATGTCATGAGTGGATTGATGTATTTGAGTATTTTTATTTTTAAATTTTAATTTCAATTCGTTGTGAGCTGTGTTGTTAGACTCGCATGCTTGGCATTTATTTGCAACTGGTTTTATGATATTATCTTCTAACACATGGTCGGAGCCTTTTTCCTAAGTATATATCTTGTCGATATGTTATTTATGGCCACGATCTGTAGAATGATTCTTTTTCTCTTCAGGTCAATTTGAAGCTTGTTTACTTGGTTTGTCTGCTACGTTGGATCTTTCATTATAATAATCTTTGAATCTTTCTCTATGTTCTTGTTGTCTTTCATATTTGAAATGATATCAATCCATATTCTTTTTAACTCTTCTATTTAAGATATTACACATATCTACTTCTTGTTCCATATTTATATCTTTTCTTTTTGCTTGATTTGCACTTTCTCTCTCTTTATTGAATCCCCAAATGTTATGTAAGTTACTTTATTTCTAATCTATAAATGTTTTTTGTAATAAAATTTCTAAATTATACTTAATAAAGAATACTACTAATTTACAAATTGTTTGATCAATCAGCCCACCACAAAGTTGTTTTCAAGCTAACCCATGTCCTTCGCGCCTAAAGAGGTTTTCACTAGGAACATGCCATTTTTGTTAATAGACATACTTCTTTAGTTGAGCATCATTAACAAGTGATTTGAATAGGTTCCCTTAAAATATCTTCAATTGTAAATCTCCTAAAGGTCATATGTCTTCAATAACAAAAGGTCCTAGCCATGCAATTTCTAGTTTCCTTGGTTTACCGTTCACTTGACTATCATATAACATAACTAAATCACCAACTTAAAAAGTATTCATTTGAAAATTAACATAATGCCATGCCTTTTGTTGGTATTTACTATTTTGTTGGTGATAAAGTGCATGGAGTCGATCTTCCTCTTATTATTGTAATTGTTGGATTCATTCCTTCTGCAGTTTTTTATTATACTTCAATATAGTTGATACACTTATTGCATTTGTCAAACACTGGAGTGGAATGATTGTTTCCTATCCATAGAAAAGTTTGAAAGGTGTCAATCCCATCGAATTCTTGTGTGTTGTGTGGTATTCCCAGATGATGGTTGATACCTTTTAATCCTAGTCATCTTTGTCTAGATTGTAAACCTTTGTTAGTCCCTTGTGTAATATTTTATTAAAATATTCGACGACGCGATTTTTTTGTGGGTGATATGCAATGGTCTTCATGTTTTCGATCATAAATTTCTTTATTAGTGTTTGAATCATAGCATTTACAAAGTGAGTCCCTTTGTCACTAATGTTGACCAAAGGACAACCAAATAGTGTTACTATATTTTTGTATATGAATTCTTTTACTACTTATTTGGTACATGATTTGACTGATCCTACTTCCACCCACTTTGTTAGATATTAGATTTTTGTTATGATGTATTTTGCTCTTGTACGTCTACCTCTTTTGGGAAATAGTTTGACGAAGTTGATTGCCAAAATCTCAAAAGTTAGTGACAGAATAATTGAATGTAACGAAATATGGTGTTAGGTAGTGTTCACCCAAATATTTGGCATATATCAAATTTTTGTATATGTAGTTAGCAATCTTGAAATATTTTTGGCCACCATGACCTAGGCTATAGTCTTTTCCTTGTTGTTGTATCACCCTAATAATGACCTTCATCTCCCCATTTATGTGACTCCGCGATGATATCTTTTCTTTCATGTTCCAAGACACATCTTCGAAGTACCTCATTGATACCAAGTTTATATAAATGTCCATTTATCAATGTAAATGGTGTGGCCTTAATAGTGAGGATATTTTTCTTCTTTTTAGATAATGCCTTAGGTGCTTTTCTCGTATGTAAAAACTCTATTATATATCCATATCTATAGGGATTTATTCGATTCTAAACAAGTGTGCATCTGGGATGTCATATTCAATATCGATCAGCTCCTCTCCAAATTCTAGTCGAGATAGATGATCAGGACTAGCATTCTTCTTTCTTGTTCAAGCAATAAATTTAAATTCAAATTCTTGAAATAACAATAACCATTGACAAATGCGCCCTTGATGAACCAATTGATTAAAGAGATACTTTGGTGCCTAATTATCATTGTGGAATATAAATGGGTTTTCCAGAAGGTAATGTCAAAATTTATGCAAGGAAAAGATCATGGCTAGGCCTCCTCTTTCAGTCATTAATGAATAATTTCTTTCAGATTTATTGAATTTCTGACTAGCATAGGTGTTAAGATGATCTATCAACTCATCCTTGAGTTGTACCAAAACTAATCCAATTGCCACATTTGATGCATCAACATGCACATGAACTTTCTTTGATCAATCGGGAAAATTGAGAATGGGTGATTCGACTAATTTCTTCTTTATCAACTAGAATGAATTGTCGCACTCTTTCGACCAGATGAATGGAGCATAAGAGTTAATCTATGGGAAATGTAATATTAGAGTAGTGCCTAATGAACCATCTGTAATAACTAGTGTGGCCCAATAAGATTTTAATTTCCTTTTGATTCACATGTAGTTTCAAGTCTAAAATCACTTTAATCTTCACCATATCAAATTTGATTCCATCCTTTCAAACCACATGGCCTAGCAGTATTCCAATGGGTGTTGCAAAGATACATTTTTTGGTGTTCCATGATAGGAAAAGTTTTCTATCTATTTCCAACATTAATCTGAGGCATTGAATGTGATCTTTAATAAATGTATAAACCGTCCAGTTGTGAAAGTAGATTGCCATTGTTTTATAAATATACTCCTGAAAAGCTTTGATGACGATTCATGAAAATACTATTGGTGAATTTTTTAGTCCAAAAGTAATTGCTTGATAAGCAAAAGAACCAACTTAAGTGACAAACATTGTCTTCTCTATGGCTTCTTCTGCTATAGGTACTCGATTGTACCCCAAGAAACCATTAGTAGAAGAGTAACACTTATGGCCTACAACTTAATTTATGATTTCATGGGTGAACATGGTAGGGAATGGATCAATCATTGTTAAATTATTCAACCTACAACAATCAACACATATACGTAATTTAGACGGGTCATTCCTTTTAGGTTATAAAACCATGCGACTTACCCATTCTGATGTCTCTATTGAGTAGATGATACCAGGGAAAAGCATCTCTTTTATTTCCTTCTGTACAATGGGTTTATTCTTATGAGAAAGATTGCATGATCTCTTTTTTACTGGCTTAGCTCTTGGAATGAGGTTTATTTTCATCTCCCCCATTTATTTTACAAGTCTCTTTAATTGTTTATAGCCTCTAGTGAATACATCTCAATATTCTTTGAGTAAGTCAATGAATTCCACTATCTATTTGTCTGACCAATAGTCACCAAGTGAGGTGATCTTTGGTCGATCATCGTTAGATATGTCAACTTCTCATATATTCAACTATGTGTTCATCTAGTTAAGTGCCTTTGATTCATCGAGTTATTGATCCCTCATTTGTATTTCCTGGTGTGGAGATGGGAAATCAGGTTTCTCGGTTTTCTTGATTTCTTGCTTCTCTAGTTTGTACACTGATTTCAGTCTTTTATGATCCTTTAGATTTTTTTGTTCCAACAAAAACTTTGGCCAGGGACAAGTGTTTCCTTCATTTCTAGTCAGTTATCCATTTTTTGTTCTGATGTGCATGACTCATAGTTACAAGTCGATGGAACAAAGACTCCTGATTTTTTATTGTCAGTTGGTTTTGTATAATCTCCTTTATTTTCTAAACTATGTCGTTCAAGTATTGTTCCTACAAATTAAATTTGAAATTTTTTATAAAGTTTTCTTTTAGCTCTTCCCATTGAAAGATTATACCTGAGCTTCTTCTAATTTATACCATTTATTGGACAAGGCATCCAAGGTATTCAAAAACATATGAGGTCAGACTCTCTCATTTATGTATCTAATCCTACACCATTCTAAATCATAATTCTGTATATGAAGAAAAAGGTTTTCGCTAGGGCTAAAGATGGGTATATTCACTTGTGCAGAAATATTTCGACCTAAAAAGCATTCAATGAAATATTTCATCGATGTTGTCCATGTTTGGAGTCAGGATGAATGGGTGTCCCACTATCTTGTTGCTTGACTTGTAAAGGTTTGGACCAAACTTTGCATCCTACCCTATTCTCCTATAGAATTTGTTATTTATTCGATGTGATTAACAAGGGAAGACCATTATTTAAATCAAACCATGTTGATGGAGTCTTTTTTTAAATAAGTTAGTGGTAACGACAATGTTCCTTTAGAGGATTTTTCTTTGTGTATGTGTTTTTCTTTAATAAGATAACAAGGTTATATTTTTACATTGGGATTGCTTCAACCGTCCAACATTCTTTAGATTTTTATTCGTAGTTTTCTAATTTCCACTCATAGAGCTTGGTGTCAAAATTTTTACCAATGGAGAGAGGTGATCCTATCAAGATTTCGCCAAATAAATTTGGTTCCACATTATCTCTATCTTCATGTAGTACTTGGTACATTACTCTCGTTTCTGATTCTTATTCGCAATCTTTGACCCATGGCTTTCCTTCATGAGATTCAAAGGAATAATATTTTTCTTGTCAGTACCTTTAGATTAATTATGTATTTCTCTAATGATATAGTCACTTATATCCTTCATCCCCACAATCTACCAACTAGTGCAGGATATGCAAGTATTCCATCAACTAAGTCAATGACCTCAAAATCAACTATCATCGAGATTCCCATAATTAAAGTTTTTACTTTCCTTAATGTTGCAATAGGTTCAATAAATATTTGATCATTAAGTTTGAGATAATTATTTGTCCTTTGAAGATTTGGTCTACCCATGCTTATCCATGATTTTTGAGGAATTACATTCACTTGTGACCCAAAGTGGATGATGACTTGTCATACCATGTAGCCATTTATTTCAAGGTCAACTTTTGGGTCATGATCTTCGAATTTGTTTCCTTGTGATAGTTGTTGCACATTTTTACATCACTCACTTTCACTATAATCTTTTAGTAGGTTCATAAGCTCTTCTAGATGTCTAACTGAATGTTCTTCTTTTAGAAGATCCAGGAATTCTTATAATATGACATAATTTGATAGTTTTCTTGAGTCAACTTCTTTTGTAAAAAAATCAACTTCTCTTGTCATTGTGTCCTCTTGTACCCGCATCTTTGGATGCCAAGTCATATATTTTTTTGGTCAAATGACTTGTTGATTATAATTCCTGTCTCTTTCAACACCTAACCTTGTAATGACATGAATATTTTTCAAATTTAAAATATCTTGTTTTGGAACATTTTGGAATAAGTTCACAATTGTTTTATTCAAAACTTTTTCAATGATATTCAAATTCAAGCTTCTGTGATCCATATCATAACGTATAAAGGATTTTTTGGAAGAAATCACATTGAAGATTTGGGTCGACATGTTTCGAACCAACAAGTGTGGTTCATCTTTAGGACACGATGAAGAAACAGATCCAGGAAAAGGGTTAAATAGGAAGACAGGTCAACCTAACAGCTAGAAGAAAATGGCTATGTTTGACTATGGGAGGGAGAGGGAACAGATTTGCAATAAATAATAACGGTTATATCTGATAATGTTCAATTCATATTTATTTATTTATTTATATTTATCTTAATGGTTATATCTGATTTTATATATATATATATATATACACACACACACACACAAAGGATTCTTAATAAACACCTATTCATAAAATATAAATGTTAAACTGTGAATATATATTAATAATCTATGAATAAAAATTAATATAAAATTGTATATTAGGGTTTTATATTATTATTATTATTATTATTATTATTTAATAGTAACAATTAGAATATAGAAAGCACCTATTCATATTAATAAAAATAATGTTAAATTGTTTATAAACAATCTATATAAATCATTATGTATAAAAATTAATATTAGAATTATTAATATTTTTATTAAAATTACCATAAAAATTATTTATAATGCAAGAACAATTTCTAGTAGAGAGTTAACAATTATTATTTATATATCAATAATAAATAAATAAATAAATAAAATAGAGAAATTTAAGAAGAGAGGGCGGGAATCCAACAACTACTAATTTTCCAGCCGTCGTCCCTATTAATATTACTAGAGGACTTCTCAATTTCAATGGCTTCCCTAAACTTCCGATGATGAAAATGGGGAATCTTAGCGATAACTCTAGCCTCCTCAATGCATATATGATGCTTGGTCTTCTCTGCATGTTCGGCTAAAGCTGAGGATTTTGTCCTCCCGTGTTTAATATCAGCAGCGTGTTCCTTAATCCTCTAGTTTATAGAATGACCAGTTTCACCTATGTAAGAGGTTCCACAGGAACAAGGGATGATATAAAAACTTTTCACATCCATGGGGTTTACTTGGTCTTTAACAGACTTGAGGGAACTCCTAATGGTGTTGAGGGGTTGAGGAAATATTATGCCTCTTTAGGATTCTCGCGATCTTGTCAATCATCCCTTGGATGAAGGGGATGTGGACTCTTGAGTTGTGATCGATGGGTTCTTTCTTGATCTTGGGACCTTTGCTTGCTTTAAGGAAGGCTTTGATACCTTACTACCTACTATAGCCATTTTGGACGAAGACATTAAGGAGGTGGGACATTTCTTTGGAAAAGTGGTCTTCATTAGAAATCCTCAGAGCACGAGTGGCTAACGTGCTAAGAACACCTACCTTCTGCACAGGGAAATGATCCTGGGGCAATATTTCAAGAAATGATCCACCAAGCGACACATATTGTAGAAGAGAAATCCAATATTATATATTAATGAGAATTTCAAAGAAATGTGACCTTCTTGTCAATAGGTGAAACAATAAAACCTTCCTCTACCTCGACCTCTATCATTATATCCCCCTCAATGGCCATCATATTCTCCTCGATTGTTTCCTCTTCCACAATATGTTGGTGGCTCATTGAGCTGATCCACAATTTTCATATGATAAACAACATGATAATTTGGCATTTTCTTCCCATTGAGTAGACACTCTTGCATTGAGTTGGGTATCTCCATGATGCACCATTTAAGCTTCAAATTACGAATATTGTACTGGTAATCTTTAGTAGTATGATTTGAAGTGTTCTGAAAAATATCCCAGTATATGTCAGATTGTATCCACTAGAAATCATAATCAAAGTAATAAATACATTTAAAATTATCTTTAGTATGCCCTTTAGTCTGTCAGTTTCTATACCATGAGTTAATCATTTTAAGTGTTAGAGCCAACAACGAGTTTTGTAGTTTCTCAATTTTATCTTCAAGTTTATTGTTAATCGATGAGATAATCGATTGAATTTCATCATATGTCTCAACACATTGGGCCAAATTAAGAGCCTCTTCACATGTTTTAAATTCATGCATTCTTAATGGACCAAAATATTTTGGAGGAGACTAGCCACTTACCATTGAAATAATAAATTTGCATCAATGACATATCATATTTGACTTAATAGATCTTTGAATCTTTTGACATATTCTCTCATAGTTTCATTGGGTCTTTGTTTAATTTCCTTTGGTTTCTATGCTGCAAGATGCTTTACATAGTGGGCCTTTAAGAAGGTGAGAAAGTTGTTCTTAATTTCATCTGTTAATTTTGGTTGCTTCTCGGTAAGATTCATGAACCATGTTAATGCTTGCTTCCTCAAGGGACCTATGAAATGAGTCATCTTCTTATTTTCATCAACAATATCATTTGCAGACCAGAAATTTTCACAAACAAACCAATGATTTCTTAGGTCTTCATCACCCTTGTAGAGGGGAAGGTGATTTAATCTAATTTTACTTGTCAAATATTTTGATGTTCCATATGTTCCAATGTTACTTGACTAGTTGCTAATGGTAGGATCAATGGTGGGTTGAATGCTCATAGGTGTTCTAACACCTTGCTTGTCACCGATGTCTTTCGAGAATGACTTATTGGTCTAGTACACTCTATCTATTTATTTGGTAAATTGACTCAGCCCGAGTCACAAATATTCACGGACCAAGTTTATACTTTCAACTTTTTCAATAGATACTAATTGCAATAGATATGATCGTGAGATTACTGATTTGGAGAAGTACTTGTTTAATATCTTGATTCTCATCAAAATTTGCGACTTTTGGTTGAATGTCTTGTTCATGTTCATGTTCATTATGCTAAATAATGGGTATGTATGAATAATGTCATGATGTTTGGTGAAGGAATTCTCTAATAGTGGGAGTTATTATTGATATAGGTGGAATCCTTCGAATGGCAGTACCAGAGTCATCAATTTCCATTGCATTTACTTTCCCTCTAGGATTTATATGTAGACCATTATTTTCTATCGAATAAGGTGGTTCTACGCCTCTCGAATCATCTTAGGAGTCCCGTGCGTCTTCACTCACACGCTCACAATTTTTCATTTTGATTCTCTTGTATTCTTCTCTCATTCATTCCCATCCTTGTTGTCTTTTACCCCTTGCTATTTTTTTGGATATTGGCCGATTGCTTGTATTGTCGATTATAGTTATGTCGGGTACTTTCTTAATGTTGTTTTTTAGTAGTTGACCTTCTTCCTTCCATCTTTATGAGTTTTTAAATACTTCTCCAATTTTACTTATTTCTTTTTCTTTTCTTTATTTCTCACGACTCGTTACCCCCAATGAGAAAGGGAGTACGTAACGTCCATGTTTATTTGCTTAAAACGTAATTCCATGCTTCTTTTGTATCTTTATATTGGGCATTGAGGAAGTTCTTCTAGTTAGTTTAACTTTTCTATCGATCGGTATTTATTGGATTCTACAACAAATGTAATGTCCCCAACTGAGGTTGGGAAACACTAACCAATAGTACTATGAAATATAAATAAATTAAAATGCAGAAAACATATACATCATTTTATTTTCCATAAATTAGCATGTTCCAAACAATTATAATTAATTATGCACTACAATATAATCTTCCACCTATTTTCTATATCTCATATAACAATAGTTAAGCACCATAGTGGAAGAATTTCATGTAATTATACCAATCCCCAACTGGCATTAATTATTCCAATAATACACTAATTATAAGGCACCACAAAAATACACAATATATAATACAATAGTTCCATAATTTAGGGTTTATAACTGGAATGAATAAATGTGGATACAGATACACATAAAATCATTAGGAAACATGGTACTTATCTGTATTAATAACCCAACTAGTTGTGGGCTCTCCATATTCCACCCATCCATACACTTGGTGGTTTAAAAGCTCAACCACTGGGTCACCCCCATGTTTGGATGAAAATTGTAACTAAAAAATGTCCATACCTCCATGACCAAGGTTCCAACCCAACATTTGTGCTGCTCCAGGGCTCCAAGAAACCTCCAGGCCATAAACTGACACCAAGTTCCCAATATAACTCCATTCCCATCAAGCCATAAACAAGGTCAACAAACCCTCAACCACCAAGCTCCCAGAGTTAGAATTAGGGCTCATATAATAAATAGGATACATCCATACAACACATTGAACTTAATAACCATACCCTGGCCAATTTAGAGACCAACCCCAATACTCACTGGCCATCATTTAGTCTTAGATTCCTCCCCTGGAATCACTAACTAATCCCCTTATCTCCTGCAAGATTAACTTCTACTAATCTCAAACTACACTTCTTTATATATGCATGGCCTTAACTTTCCATGTGGCACTCTCTCGAACCCTCATGGGCCCCAGGTTGAATTTTCACCAAAATATCCAACCGTTTCCTTTTTCCTTAGAGTTGTATCCCCCATATTCTTTTCGTGCAGTGGCCTCTGCAGCTAGCATTATTTTATTAATATTTAAGGATATGTACATTTAAAATATCTACAACATTCACCTCGTGGATCCTCTAGCCACTTAGCCAAAAATTGGCATATCAGTATATTTGCAACTACATGGGCATGCAGGCCAACAAAGTATTTCCAGCTCACTAGCCTAATATAAAATGTACATGTATTTACATCATTAAAACAAGTGGGGGTATTACATTCCTCCCCACTTATTATATGCACTTCCCTCATTGCATCATACATAAAAACAAAGAAGATATACAACGTATCAGTAAAAAAGGTGAGGGTATTCTGCCATTGTGACCTCCTGTTGCTTCGAGGTCGCATCCTCAAGAACGAGCATGGTTCATTGTACCTTTACCATTCATATGCATCCATGCATGTGTGTTATATTCTTTCCATGACTAGCCCCACGTGTGAAGCAGAGGAGTGAGGCTAGCACCCCCTTCATTACACTGTGCGCAGCGGGGGGGGAGGGGGGACAACCCTCCTTGTTGGGGGGTTTGAAGGGGGTGGTAGCTCCCTTTTATGGGGTCTGGGGCAGCGCCCCGAGAAATTTATTTTGGACCCTATATTAGGTGGATGGACCTACCTATGGTTTTGTGCATGGGTTTCACACATGGTTTTGGGCATGATGGTTTTCTGCCCATGGTATCTTATAGATCCGATCAAGGGAACTGCAGTTATGTTCTAACCCAAGGTTAATGGATTGGGGTTTAAGAATGCTTCAGCGTGTGTGTATATATATATATATATATATATATATATATATATATATATATATATATATATATATATAGATATAGATATTGTAACATTGAAAGGAATATAATAAAAAATCAATCTGGTAGTCCCAGTTTTGGGATCTAGGGGAAATCTATGTGTATTTATTTTGTGTTTCTCGCCATTGTATATTTTCTTTTTTTAAGAATTCATTTGGAGGTAATTTATGTATAGGGTTAAAACGTACATTTTGTATCAGAGCAGTTTTATCTTCAAGGGGATTCCTATGCTATTGAGGGGTTTTTCTCGGGTCTATGGTAGATCGTATTCAGTGGGATATCTACATAATCGACTCTTGAGGTGAAAGAAGATGACAGGTAGTGGAAATATAGAGATTGAGAAATTTAATGGTTGGAGTTTTTATTTGTGGAAACTCAAGATGGAGAATTTGATGGTGGATAAAGAACAATTGATCACGATAGATTCGAGTACTAAACCAACAACAATGTTAGATGAAGACTGGAAGAAGTTGGATCGGAAAACAAAGAGCATAATATGGTTGTGTATCTCAGATTCATTATTGTTGAATGTATCAGGGGAAGCTTTGGCAAAGGCTTTGCGGGACAAGTTAGGGACTTTGTACCAATCTAAGTCTCTGGTAAATAAACTATTCCTACAAAAAAAAGTTGTATAACTTGAGGATAAAGGATGGAGACTCAGTGACAGAATGAGTCTGCACACCTTTAATATTGTGGTAAGCCAATTTTTATCTATTGATATTAAAATTTTAGATAAAGATAAGTGCACCAGTTTGTTGTGTTCTCTACCAAATTTGTGGGATAGTTTGTTGTTTCAATAGGTAGAAATACAACTCACCTTTAGTTTGATGAAATAGTCTCATCCTTGTTGTCGGAGGAGATGAGATGGTAAAATATGGAGGGCTAGAATTGTGATGCCTTGTCTATACAAGGGCAGTAACAGAAAATAAAAAAATAAAAAAAAAACCCTCGAGTGGGAGATCTAAATCTAGAAGGAGATGTAAATCTCCAAGAAAACCTGTAAAGATGTGCTAGAAATGTGGAAAGGAAGGGGACTTCAAAATGGATTGTAGATCTAAAGCTCCTGAGAAAGGAAAGCGATTTGATGTTGCTCCTTTTGTAGAGGTGAAAACCAAGTTAGATGAAGGTGGGGATGTGTACCTGGCTTCTTCTTCAAGTACACATTTAGATCATGAGGCATGGTTGATTGACATAGGTGCATCCTTTCACTTCACTCTACACAGGGAGTGGTTCTACGAGTATGATAAATATGATGGTGGTGATGTCTTCTTAGGGGATGACAGGATGGCTAGAAGCGTCAAAAGTGGAAAATTAAAGCTGAAGTTTCAAGGTGGAATGATTAGAACACATACAGATGTTATGCATATTCCTGCATTGGCCAGAAATTTGATTTATGTAAGTAAGATGGATGATGCAGGTGTAAAAGTGATGTTTGAGAAAGATACCTACAAGATGGCTCAAGGAGCACTGGAATTGATGTAGAGAGTTTGGATTGGAACTTTGTCCAAGATTCTGGGTAGCACTATTATTGATGGGTGCAACAGTTCTGTGCTTCCTATTGAAAAATGTGCAACAAGAAATGTTAAATTTAGAATGTGCTAAAAATAGACCTGCTAAAAATAGCATGTCTAAAAATAACAGTTTGGCCAGTGAGGTCATTGGCCACATTAGGTGAGAGGTGAAACTGCTAAAAATAGAAAGTTCTAAAAATATCATTTCTGGGTCCCTTCCTATTTATAGCAGTCCCTGGTCTATCTATAAGAAGTAAAAACGAAATTGGTCTTAACAACAAATTAAAATATTAATTAATTAATCTCCATGAGTTAATCAGTTAAGGAAAAACAAACTTAAAGTCTTTGTGAGAACATGCAATTATTTCTCCACTAATTGGGGAATGTGTCCTTGATTTTCTCCATTGATTGAGGAATTAAGGATGAGTTCTATATTGAGAGGATCAGTTGACATAGTTTAACTTAGTCAAGTCCAATTAGATTATTTTAACAAGTTGTTAAAATAATGAAATATAGTTTGTTAATGCTTGCATGCTTGTGACAACTATTATTTCAGATAACTGAGCATTCCCTCATGGATAACTGATGCATGTCAATTCTGTCAGAGACCCAATTGAGATCAGATGTGGGACAATGTACTATTAGTTGGAAGAATATTTTTCCTATAAAGGAATCTCATCCATGATGATGATTTATCTCCTTCAGGTTTGTGCAGTTATTTCAGAGGTTAGTGTTGCGTGTGAGGTGAGAATCACATAGGTTGCAGCTGGAGGACCCAAGAAAAACTGTGCATAGAAATAGGAGGCTTGGAGGCAGAGGAGAAGGTTTGTGAGAAGCCCTTGACTGTCTATGAGCAACAGAGGGATTGTACTGAGAGCTGGATAGCTTCTGAGCTAAGGCTTTGTGTAATCCGGACTATATTTCCACTTGTATGTTAATACAGAGATGGGGTTTTAAGCAGGTGCTTTCCCCGGGTAAATTATTTTGTGTTATGTGTGTTTGATTTCTCCATATTAGTTATATGTGTTCTTATTGATGTTGCTCATGGTTGATTAAGCTTCCGCTAAATTGTTTCTATAAGTAGATCAAGTGTTTTGCTTTAGTATATTGCATTACTAGGTTGATCTATAGGTGGGAAATTTCTACATGGTATCAGAGCTAGCTGATTTGTAGAAAAAGTTCTACATGGTATCAAAGCTAGCTGATTTGTAGGAAAAATTCTACAAAATTCTACATGGTATCGGAGCACAAGTGATCAAGGAAGAACAATATACAAGAAGAGGAGATTTCAAAGTTTTGAGTTTTGGGCCGAGAGTTTGCAGAGCAGATCTGAAAATTTTTGTACAAAATTTTCAAAAACAAATAGCAGATTTGGATTCCTTGCGGAAAAGTACCCAAAATCAAAAAAGAAAATCGGCTGAATCAAAGTTCAGATGAGGGAGATATCATTGATTTAAAATCAGCGCTTTTTCTAGAAAATTTCTTGACAATGGGAAAGTGGAAATAGATTGGTATGCTGGCCAAGAACTTGTATGCACTTGAGGTACAAGATGCATGCAAAGTCTTGAGGAGTAAGGCAAAGGTTAGTTACTTGGTGGTTGAGAGGGAGAGTAAATTACCTCTCAACGTGCAGTGCCAGAAGAAGTCTCATACAATTGTGGAGGAGCCACAATTGGTGCAACAGCTTCAGGAGGTTGTGGAGCAGCGACAACAAGGGAAGCTGAGAGGAGATCGAGTAGAGACATCTACTCATTCAGAGACCTCTAGTAGGGGGAAACTTCAAGCCAAGTGGGCAGAGGGATCACATGCAGCCATACCTCCAGGTAGGAGGTGGGGCGATGTGGAGTGATCGTCCCATGGAGGAGGGACAGGATCCTTGAGGTACCCAACCTCTTGGATGAGACCTTGCTACAGGAGCCTCGATGTGGAGTAGCAGGAACTGACTGATTGGGTAAAGAGAGATGTAGATGGATCAGAAAAGAGAGCTACAGTGTAGTGAATCCTAGGACAGCGCATAGCTAGCAGGCTGTAGCAATGCGAGAGGCACAAGTGTTTTGCACAGTGCTAGGTGGCATAGAGAGGTGTGCAATGGTGTGAGATGCATGGAGATGTTGCAGTAGCACAGATGTCAGAGAGGGAGCACTTATCAATAGCAGGTAGAGCTTTAGAATCAGAGTATGTTCCTATCCCAACAGAGTGGTCATTTGGGAGTGTTTATGTTCCAAGTGTTGTTGGAGCAAGTGGACTGGGTAGATGTGTTGCATGCAGAACATTCCAGAGTTACAGGGTCGGGTTCGAGAGTAAGCCTTTCTTGTTGAGAGGGAGTGTTGAAAAACGTGCAACAAGAAATGTTAAATTTAGAATGTGCTAAAAGTAGACCTGCTAAAAATAGCATGTCTAAAAATAGCAATTTGGCTAGTGAGGTCATTGGCCACATTGGATGAGAGGTGAAAATGGTAAAAATAGAAAGTTCTAAAAATAGCATTTCTGGGTCCCTTCCTATTTATAACAGTCCCTGGTCTATCTATAGGAAGTAAAAACGAATTTGGTCTTAACAACAGTTTAAAATATTAATTAATTAATCTCCATGAGTTAATCAGTTAAGGAAAAACAAACTTGAAGTCTTTGTGAGAACATGCAATTAATTCTCCACTAATTGGGGAAGTGTCCTTGATTTGCTCCACTGATTGAGGAATTAAGGATGAGTTCTATATTGAGAGGATTAGTTGACTTAGTTTAACATAGTCAAGTCCAATTACATTATTTTAACAAGTTGTTAAAATAATGAAATATAGTTTGTTAATGCTTGCATGCATGTGACAACTATTATTTCAGATAACTGAGCATTCCCTCATGGATAATTGATGCATGTCAGTTCTGTCAGAGACCCAGTTGAGGTCAGATGTGGGACGGTGTACTATTAGTTGGATGAATATTTTTCCTATAAAGGAAGCTCATCCATGATGAGGATTTATCTCCTTCAGGTTTGTGCAGTTATTTAAGAGGTCAGTGTTGTGTGTGAGGTGAGAATCACACAGGTTGCAGCTGGAGGACCCAAGAAAAACTGTGCATAGAAATAGGAGGCTTGGAGGGTAGAGGAGAAGGTTTGTGAGAAGCCTTTGACTATCTATGAGCAGCAGAGGGATTGTAGTAAGAGCTAGATAGCTTCTGAGCTAAGGCTTTATGTAATCCGGACTATATTTCCACTTGTATGATAATATAGAGATGGGGTTTTAGGCAGGTGCTTTCCCCGGGTAAATTATTCTGTGTTGTGTGTGTTTGATTTCTCCATATTAGTTATATGTGTTCTTATTGATGTTGCTCATGGTTGATTAATCTTTCGCTAAATTGTTTGTAGAAGTAGATCAAGTGTTTTGCTTTAGTACATTGCATTACCAGGTTGATCTACAGGTGGGAAATTTCTACATGGTATCAGAGCTAGCTGATTTGTAGAAAAAGTTCTACATGGTATTAAAGCTAGTTGATTTGTAGGAAAAATTCTACAAAATTCTACACTTCCTGAAAGTGGAGTAGAAAAACTTGTGGTCTCTGTAGAAAAGACCATCCTATGGAATCAAAGGCTTGGAAATATGTGAGAGAAGGGCCTTTGAATACTTCATGGTAATGGTATGGTAGAAGGTATGTCTAATTGATCTCTAGATTTTGATTTCTGTGAACATTGTTTATATGGGAAGAAAAATTGGGTGAGTTTCCTCTCTGGTGCTAAGAAGGAAAAAGGGATATTAGAGTTTGTGCACAGTGATGTGTTTGGACCTGTTTCTATGATCTATTATTCGATGTTAGTTTCTATGATCTATTGTTCATTGCTTCTTGTGCATAGGTTTCCTTAGGTTGTTTGGTGATTGAAACATGTAAATTTCATCAAGTTTAATGTGACATTCACAAGAAAAATATCTTAAAATAACAATGCTAAACAACAACAATAAAAAGTATAGCAAACCATCAATTGAACACTTTAACACAGTGTTTTGATGAAGGAGTTCACCCCTCTTGGGCTACATCTCCTTGGTCCAGCTTCCATGGCTTGGGCCTCTGTATTAGCTCAATATGGAAAAATTATTGTTTACAAAGATTTACTTCTCCTAATACCCACACCAATGTGTTTAGAATGTCAAAATTAGCTAGGAACACCTTTTCCTGAGCTCAATTTGGTCGAAAATTGCTCCAGTTATGGCTCAAACAGTTTTTCCCTACAATTTCTCCTCTAAATTTGGAAGAACTCCAATTAGGGCCGCTAAATTTGGGGTTGGCGCCAAAAATGGTGGAGTCCACTAAAATTCCGTCGATTTAAACTTGAGTTTAATTAAATATAAGTGGGTTTAATTAGTTGTTAACTGCGGATTAGCATGTAATTATCACGCAGTTAGCTAACTGTGATCCGGCAGATTTGGTGGAGCGGACACATGGAATAATAAATGTTAACATTTATTCACCACGTTGTCCGCCATTGGATAGACCATAACCCTTAACTGTTTGCATTAACCCTTTGCAGTCCTATAGGCACATTCACATGAATGCACTAACCGATTGCGGTGTGTTTGAGTTGGAGCTGCCAAATTAAACTTTTGTGGTAACCATTGCTGTGAGCATATGGGGATAACCGTTACAGTGTTGGAGCCCAACGATTGCGATAACATTTATCGTTTGTATTTGTGTTCACATGTGGAGAGCTAGCCTGCGGGCTGGCCCTCCTAACTGCCCATTCCATAAACGTTACACTTCAAATATATATGAAGAACTATGGTGGTAAGGAACATGCAGTAGCGGAGGTGGTAGAGAGCTTGGTCTATGGAGGGGAGGTCGCGGGGTCAAATCCCAGTGCCTCCATAGTATTTTTGTTGAACTGACCTTTGCCTAGGATGTTGGGAGGTGACATGTGGCGGCCTCTAGACTTGTGACATGGCATTCTCTCATTGTTCCAAAACCAACCAATCAAACTGCGCCATGTCACCAATCTGAAACCCAATAAGAGCACAACACTTGTCACACTGTGATTATATGTTGACCGTCCATTGAACCTACCTAGTCACTTGCCACGTCAGTAGTACGGACTACTGACTGTGCAGTGACTGGGTTTTTTTTTTGCAAATTTCACTTGTTTAGAAAAGTGAACAAAACTCAATAACTTCTTCATATGAACTCAGTTTCAGTGAAATGAGTTGCATTAGGATCATTTTTCCAAGACAGACGCGGTCATTCATGTTTTGATCCATTATGAGAACTTTGATTTTTAGCTAAATATTGAGCACCTGATTAGTCGATTCCATCACTGGGTATGTCTGTGTACTATGTATCATTTATAGATGAATTCCCAAGGAATACATGGATTTATTTCCTCGGTAATAAATATGAATATTTTGATAGGTTTAAAGAATTTAAGGCTCTAGTGGAAAACCAGACAAAGAAGAAGATAAAGGTGTTGAGGACAAATAATGGTGGAGAGTTCTGCAAGAAGGAATTTGAAGATTTCTATAAGAAGTGTGGTATAACACGGTAGAAGACTAATCCATACACACCTCAACAAAATGGGGTTGCAAAAAAATGAATAAGACGTTGATGGAAAAGGCAAGAAGAATGCTTAGTGGTGCCAGGTTAGGACATGAATTATGGGTAGAGGCGATGGTGACTACATGTTACCTGGTTAATAGATCACCTTCATCAACGTTGGAGGATAATTCTCCACAAGATGTATGGACTGGTAAGAAACCCTCTCTTTCACATCTGAAGGTATTTGGCTATGATGCATATGTACATGTTCCAAAAGAGAAAAGAACCAATTTGGATAGTAAATTTGAAAGGTGCACCTTTATTGGGTATAAGGATGGTTTCAAAAGTTATAAGCTTCGGAACCCAGAAACAATGAAGGTTGTGTACAACTAAAAAGTGGTGTTTATAGAGGTGAAATATGTTATTAAACATGAATTCCTACCAAAGGAACTTGAGAAGATAGAGTTTGAGCTAAAAGAGGAAGAATCAAACTCTATAGCAGAAGAGGAATCAAAAGATGAAGAGACACGAACTCCATCTATGAGAAGATAAGTTCGAGAAAGAAGGTAGCTAGAAAGGTATAGTCCATCTTATTTTTGTTCAAATTTTTCTTTATCTTTTACTAATGATGATCCCAGAACTATCAGGGAGGTAGTAGATTCAGAGGATGGAAAACTCTTGAAAGAGGCCATGGTTGATGAAATGGAACTTTTGGACAAAAATGAGGCTTAGGATCTAGTGGAGGTGTTGGTTGGAAGGAAACCCATTGGAAGAAAATGGGTATTTAAGAAGAAGATGAATGCAAAAGGAAAGGTGGAGAAATAGAAATCTCTGTTGATAGAAAAAGGTTATTCCTAGGTGTCGGGAATTGATTTTGGTGATATTTTTTCTCCTGTTGCTAAAGTAGATTCTATTAGATTACTTTTATATGTTGTTGCTTCTTTTTATTTTGAGGTAGAACAGATGGATGTGAAGAAAACATCTCTTCATAGGGATTTGGAAGAAGAGATCTACATGAAGCACCCTGAAGGATTTGCGGTGAAGGGAAATAAAGAACTAGTATGTAGGTTAAAAAAGTCTTTGTATGGGTTAAAACATTCACCAAGGATGTGGTATAAAGAATCTGATACATTTATACGAGGACTTGGCTTCACTAGAAGCAAAGAAGATCACTGTGTGTATTTTAAATTAATTGGTGACCATGTTATTTATTTGGTCTTGTATGTGGGTGATATGTTGCTGATTGGAAACAACAAAGAAATTATCTAGCATCTGAAGACCCAATTGACCTCCAAATTTGACATGAAAGATCTTGGTGCTGCAAACTATATTTTGGGCATGGAAATTAAATGAGATCGGGCAAAGAGGAAGTTGTGGTTAAACCAAAGGAAGTATGTCGAGACAATAATGCAGACGCTTAATATGCAAGATAGTAAACCGGTGAAGGTTCCTATTCTTGTAGGTGTAAAGTTATCTACTAAATAGTGTCCCAAGACACAATAAGAGGAAGAGGACATCTCCCATGTTCGATATGCAAGTGCAGTCGGTAGCTTATCATATGCAATGGTTTGTACTAGCCCAGACATTGCACATGTAGTGGAAGTATTGAGCAAGTTTATGTCAAAACTAGGGAAGGATCATTAGACAACAATGAAGTGGGTTTTCAGGTTTTTGCGTGGCATTAGGGATTATGGTCTATTCTACCAAGGAAGACCAATATTGGATAGAGTTTTGGACATTTGTGGCTTTGTTGATGTAGACTGGGTTGGAGATCTAGATTAGAGAAGATCTACAAGTGGGTATGTGTTAAACCTATTTGGAGGTGTAGTCAGTTGGATGAGTAAGAGACAGTCTGTAGTGGCACTTTCGACTATAGTGGCAGAATACATGGCAACCACTCATGCCAGAAAGGAAGCAATTTCGTTGGAGATATTGTGTTCAAGTATGGGGTTAGTACATCGAGCTATAATGATAGATTGTAATCACCAAAGTGATATTTTCTTGGCAAAGAACCCTGCTTATCATTCAAAGACAAAGCACATTAATGTTCAGTATCACTTTGTGAGGGATATGGTTGAGGACAAAAAGGTCTTGTTGTTAAAGGTGGACACTTTGAAGAATATTGCACATGCATTGACAAAATATGTGAGAAATGAGAAGTTTTCTTAGTGCAGATAAACAATGGGCGTTGTAGGGTTGGACTAATGATTAAGCTCTCTTATGACCCCTTGTGTGGAAAGAAAACAAAAAGTGGGAGAATGTTGGGTGTGTGTTATATTCTTTCCATGACTAGCGCCACACGTGAAGCTAGGGGGTTAGAAGGGGGGGGGGGGGGGGTGTGCGACCAACTCCCCTTTCATTGCGCCAGGCGTAGCGGGGGGGTCATAGTGGGGCGGAAGCCCCCCATGTCGGGGGGTGTTAGGGGGGTGGTAGCCCCCTCTACGGGGACTAGGGAAACACCCTGAGAAAAAAAAAATGGACCCTATATTAGGTGTCTGAACCTACCTATGGTTTTGTGCTTGGGTTTCACGCATGGTTTGGTCATGATGGTTTTCTACCCATGGTATCTTCTAGATCCAGTCAAGGGAATTATGATTATGTTCTAATCCAGGGTTAATGGATTGGGGTTTATAAATTTTTTGGAATGTATATATATGTATTGTAACATTAAAAGGAATATAATTAAAAATCAATCTAGTAGTCCCGGTTTTGGAATCTAGGAGAAATATCTATGTTTTTATGTTGTGTTTCTTGCCATTGTATATTTTCCTTTTTTAATAATTCATTTGTAGGTAATTTTTGTATAGGGTTAAAACCTACATGATTCTACACCACCTTGAATTTGGTGTCTAAAATCTACATGAGTTGAACCTTTAAATCTCCCACAGGTTCCACTTGAATCATTTTCCAATCAACAACATGATTAGTTCCCGGTACATATTTCTTAAGAAATGAATTAAACATGAAATACATCATGAATATTCAAATATGCAGGAAATGAAAGCCTATTTGCAACGGGGCCAATCCTCTCTAGGATCTCAAATGGCTCACAATATCTAGCTGCTAACTTGGTACCAGTTCCTAACTTTAATGAGATATTTTTTTCTTTTACTTTCAAAAACACATGATCATTGATTTTAAATTCCTTTCCTGCCATGTTCATGTCAGCATAACTTTTCTACCTACCTTGGGCAACTTTATTTTTTTTCGATTTTAACCATTTTGTCTTCCATGTCTTTGAGCAATTCAGGACCTACCATAATTATATTCATTGTGTTGCTCCTACTCACTGGACTATTACATTTCCTTCCATATAAAGCCGCAAACAGGCTCATTTTTAATGATGTGTGGTACCCATTATTATACACAAATTCTGCCAGATGGAGGTATTCCTCCCATTTGGATGGTTTATCCATCATCTACATCTGCAACGTGCCTTCAATTATTTGATTTACCCACTCAGTTTGTCCATTAGACTTAGGATTATATGTTGTACGCAATTTTAAATTGGTACCCAGTCCTTTAAATAATATGGTCCAGAAATTAGATGTGAATTTTGGATCTCTATCAGAAATTATTGCCTTAGGCAACCCGTGAAGCCTAGAAATTTCTCACATATAAATGTCTACAATATTTCATGCCTTATGCATTGACTTTACTGGAATGAAGTGAGTAAATATCATAAGATTATCCACTACAACCAATATGGAGTCATGTACCGTTGCTTTTCTAGGAAAACTAGTAATAAAATCAACTCATACCATCTCCCATTTCCACTCCAGAATGGGAATTGGTTGTAGCAAACCAGCTAGGTGTTTATGCTCAATTTTCATTTACTGACATTTCATACACTTGACTATATAATTAGCCACTTCCTTCTTTAAACCTGGCCAGTAAAATTGTTTCATAGTTGCAGTGAATATTTTCTGGTACCCGAGGTGACCAACATATGGTACCCTGTGCATTTCCTATAGAAGTATTTCTTTAACTACTGGTACATCATACACATAAATTTTTATTTTATATAAGAGAATATTCTTCGGACCCAATTCATAATCTAGGAAGTCATGTTGTGTTATGCCATGTTGTAATTTTTTTTTAATCTTCATATATTGCTGGTCTAAATTAATAACATGTAGAATTCTTCCCCTCAAATCAGTTTCGTAGCTATTAATTGTTATGGCATGCATAACATGTAATATTTGGCTGGGTGCATTAGCCACCCAATTTACTTTTCCATTGATATATTTAATTTCAAAATCATATTCTCCTAGAAATTCCACCCACCGCATTTGTCGTGCATTTAAATTTGGTTGTTAAAATAAATGTCACAATGCATAATGATCAGTCTGCAATTCAAATATTTTTCCCATGAGGTAATGCCTCCACATTTTTAATATGTGAATGATAGCTAAAAGCTTCAGGTGATGCACAACATAATCCTTCTTGTGATCTCTTAACTTCTGGACTAGTAGCAAATTACCTACCCATTTTGCGTGAGCACACCACCCAATCCTTCATTGCACACATCTGTGCACACCAAAAAATTCTCATTTTGAAGGACACTTTTTAATACCAGAGCCCTGGTTAATAAAAATTTCAAATGTTGAAAGGTTGCTTCACATTTAGGTGTCTAATCATACTTTATAGCCTTTTTCTGCAAAGAAGGAATTGGATATGAAATTTTGGAAAAACCCTTCGATAAACCTCCCGTAATACCTAATAGACCCATAAAAGACATAACTTCGGTAACTGGTGTTAGTGCATGCCAATCATGTCAGTCACCAGTGATCAAATATGCTCTTTCAAAGTTTTTTTCTAGGGATTTAGGTCAAATTTTTATGGTTTCAAATGAGTTTTCAAATAAAAATTTGATCATTGGTTGGTGTGTCTAGGTCAGTGCTACTCCCTTCAGTATTGATTGTTATCATCATTCATCATGGTCATGTCATCATTCATGTTTTACAGGTCATGAACCAATTAAAATGTCATCATATGGGTCTTAGTATAGGTCTTCACATGTTTTATCATCACCATGTCAGTTTTAAGTAAAAAGAGTTATGTTTATTGTCTTGAGTCCTAATATAAAGGGAGTTAGCATATTAGGGAGAAAATGTAATAAAGGTAAAGGCAATACTTCAGTTCATAAAGATATTTCTCAAATCAATGAGGTATGATGCCATGTCATGACATATGCCAAAAAAAGTGTTTTTGAGTTTTAAAGGATCTTTCAAGAATTTCTTTCACTCATCTCATTTGTATAGAGCTCCAATTGGGCATTAAAAGCCTTCCAAGAAATTTCAGTATCAATTTCTACTCTCAAATGGGGTTTTGCATCCTCTCGCTATGTTTTCCTGCTTCACGCTGCATTTTATGTCTTCCACACTGCATTTTCAGCCTCACGTTGCGTTTTCTCTAGCTCACTACATTTTCAATGTGTGAAGTAAAGGAATGGCTCTAAACATTCTCTCCTACAGGTGAAGCTCTCCTAGGCTCAGTTACAAGTAAGTTTAAGAAAAACACCACCTCAAATGATCATTTTTTTCAGCCTTTTAGTGGGCAACCCTCTCCTAGGGTTTCATGCTATGTTTTCTTGGTTTGGCACTATTGTTTACTTTGTGCACATCAAAACCTAGTTCCCTACACATTTTACCCTTCCCCACACTCAAACACACTTCTCCTAGCTTTCCTTATCCCTCCTCCCTCATTCCCCTAAGTCCTAGAGCTAACCCTAGTCTATACACTATGTTTTTGGTAGAAATTAGGGTTAGGACTATGTTTTAATTCCTACCACTCATCCCTTCACTCCCTATCTAATTTTTCACTTCCCTAAGCTTCCCAACACACCTCCCTACCTCCCAAATTTTTCCTACTAAGATATCTCCTCCCTAACCCCTCTATCCCCTCACCTCAAGACACTAACCCTAATCCCCTGTTTTCCCAAGTAAAACTCTATTTTTTTCCCTTTCATCCATCTAGGGTTTTGTTGTGCAAATGAAGTCAGGTGTCTAGATTTGAGCCAACTCACACCCATGAGATCAATGCTTCACCATTCATCAAAAGGTCATGTGAAGAAGTGGGTTGCCTAGGATTTTGTGAGAAAATTCAACAAGTGGGATACCATGCCAAGTTGACAAGCCTCTTTTCCACCAACTTGAAAAGAGGAAAAGCCACAATATCAGGGATAGACTTCATCATATCAACAGACGTGATTGGCATAATTTTTAGGGTTTTGAGGTCATTTTCCACACATAGGGACAATCTTACTTCAAAATCAGTTTCTGAAGTAAGGAAGATGAATTTGACAAATGTGAAAGAGGTTTTTGTCAATCATAGAACAAGGAACAAAAAAATCCTTTATTTTTTACACAGGTATCATAGATTGGGATATGTGCAACTTTCTTGGAGACATATTTTAGAAAATCAAAATGTTCCATGTTAATTTCCTGTTTTAGTCATAATTTTGTGGAACGGATTCCATGGAAATGAAAATTAATTTCCAAAACCTGAGAGAGGTTTATCATCACAACCTCAATATATACAAAAATTTCACCGAGTTTTGCAAATATTTTCATGGTTAGAGAGATATTGTTCCATCTTTGAGGCCTATTTTGTAGAAAACCCAGAAAATTTTGGGGGCCTCCATTTGAAAAATGGTTTACATTTATGGATTCCTTTTGACCTCCACATCAAAATTATCCAACCAGAATTCCACTTCAGCACATTCTAGCAGGTCAAAAAGTAAAAAAGTAGCAAAAAAACACCTTTATGCCCTGTTTTTCAGCAGCATGCTACGTTTTTGGAGTAGCCATGGGAGAACTGAATTTTGGATATCTTGGAGCAATAGTTTTTAGTTCTTGAGGATTCTATGATGTAGTATACATGTAGATATTTCTCCAACATTTTACAGATCTTGATTTGGAGCTTGGGAACCCCTCCAAAAAGCTTTTGCAAGCAACACACTACATTTTCTTTAGATGCTACATTTTCAAGCAATTCGCTACGTTTCTGGCTGGAATTGATTTTTTTTTACTTTTCTTAGTCAAGTTCGAGGTTTCTTGATGTAATTTCTCATTTATGGTGTTGTAATGATGTATTGGGGTGTAATTATGTTTGTTAAAGTAAAAATTGAGTAGATTCATGCTTGTAAAGGTTTCCATGGTCAAATGAATCAGTTTTAGGCCAATTTGGGAGTTTGTTTTAACCTCCCTAGTCATTAGGTTTGGTTAGAGAGATTTTTGTAAACTAATTCTATACTGAGGAATTCAACTCATGAGAGAGGGGGATGTATCTTTTGGTAACCCAATCTAAGCCATATAGAGGGTTGGATGCTTGAGAGTCTTTTGGAGCCTTTGTACTTGATCACTTTGTAGTAATACAAGCCAGTTGTAGCTATTATTCAGGAATTCATGTGGTATGATCTTGTGGCAATTTTTTTCTTCTGTGATTCACTTTTATGAATGTTTAATGTATCTTCTTTCCATGTCTATGCTTTCAATGATCTTCCTATTAGTTTGATGAACAAAATTCTTAAAGTTTAAGCTATGTTTTGATAGGAATTTCATCTTTATGTTATCTATGTTCTGATGAATGAATTAATGCTTTCCATGATCATTTTGATCCTTTTCTTTTCTACCCTACACTACACCAACAAAGCCTAAAGTGTCACTGAAACATACCTACCTTTCTCCTCCATATTTCTGCAACTGATTTCTTTGAAACTCTAGCCCTAGTTCCTTGGCTCATTCTTCATCCAGCAAACCCTAAATTTCAAAACCTTACATGAGCTGAAATATGTAGCCTAATATCTTTTTCCCACTCCAATCATATTTGGTTATGAGATTTATAGAGAGAGCCCTCTCTGGTTTAGCAGGGCTAGCTGCTGAACCCTAAGTTGTCTAAGTTTACCTCCATCGATCTCCTTTCTCAACCTTGGGATATTGTGGAGGATAATATTTTTGGCATTGTTTTTAGGGAACGCAAGATCATATCTTCCCTGGGAAAGAACAAGAAGGATCATATTTGATTACTGATGGTGGATAGTGATCAGAGACATGAAGGCTAAAATCATTCACGTGGCGACTCCAAATTAGTTTCAAATTTAATTCGAAGACTCCACTGGAGGATGAACATTTCCAACAGAAAAATGAAAGGACAATATGGGAAGATCAGGTATTCAAGTTGGAATTCCATCCAAGATATAATATGTTTTATTGTAAATTATTTCTTCTCTTTTCCCGAGAATTTCGAGAAGTTTTTACAAAGTATATTGTATTTGAGAAAAGATCCTAGACTTGCATTTGATTCCTTTTCTTTTAAGATTTTGAATACAATTTCTCCATACGCCTTTGATCTTTGTCAAGACCCTTCTTCCCAATCTTATGTTGACCATATTCAGCTTGATGAGCCTCAAGAGATCAAGACTAATCTTATAGCTTCTGTACATACTCCTATACCTTGTAAAATTCCAGATAGATACAAGCCACTCATCTTACCTCCTATACTCCATGATTTCCATGAAAATTATTACAAATATCTTCCCAGGTTGGATGGAGAATATGGTAACATCACAGTTGGAAAACACATTCAGAATTTTGAAACTTTTCTCAACCTTTTTGAGGTTGAAGAAGATGATGTTAGTATTAGGTTTTTTTTATCTATCTTTGCAAGTCAAAGCCAAGGAATGGTTCAAAGACTAACCAACCATAAGAATTTTCGATCTCCATCAGTTTGTGCAAGTATTTCTTGATAAATGGGTGATCAAGAGGAATCCTTTTATGATTTTAGAAGAATATAATCATTTGGAAAGACAACCAGGAGAAACAGTGCAACATTTTTCAGCTAGATTCAATCAAGTATACCATTCAATGCCTGCTGATATAAAACCACATCGCAGTTTAGCTCTCTTACATTACCCGAATGCCTTTGATCCAGAAATGGCATTTCAATTGAGAGAAAGGAACACTACAACACTTGAATAAATTCAAGACAGTGCAATAGTTGTGGAAGCTAATCTGTTGGTCAAAAGGTCAAAGTTGAAGGAAGAAGCGAGGGAGAACATAGAGAAGGAGTACCTGACATCTTCAGAAGTGAAGCTTGACATTTTGGTAAGTACAATGGAGGAAATGATGCGAAATATCACCATGAGAGATGAACTTGTTGTTCAAAGACACCATGTCCCACTTATTGCAGAATAAGAGGAGGTTGTTGTTGTTATAGACATTTTTGTGCCTTACAGCTCTAAGCATGAAATGTCCATAAACCAAGGGATCCTAAGTCCCTAAAAGTGTTGTTCCTGCCCCTAAAGGAACAAGGTCAACAAACTACAGCTTCTCCCAGAAGTTCTCCACCAGAAACTGCTCAGAATCAGTCAAACCAGGATCATTTCAGCTGCTCCACTAGCTACCTGCGTTGCATAGCGCCCCAGTACACTAGCTAGGTGCATTGCAACGCACCTAAATGCACTACTAGGGTGCGTTGAGCGGGAAATGACAAATGGCAGTGCCATTCCGCGAGGTGGAAAGACAATGGAAGCTTCCAGAATCTTCCCCTATGACACTTGCCTCATTGAGTTCGACCAAGGATGAGTAAGAGGCTCTCAGTCTCCAAGTGGAAGCAAGAACTGACAGAGAGAAGCCACTAGTCAGATGGCAAGCTGACTCATTTTCTTTGCATACATCTATATATGGATCCCTCATCCCAAAGATCCAGAGGCTGGAATTTTGTACATTGCAGAGAATTGCTGTTGGTTTTGATCAGTGTATTGGGTGATTTATGCTTTGTTGGAGGTGAAGAAGGGATTCCTTTGCTGGGAGGTTGATGCTGGATCGGGAATCATTGGTTGTATCTCCTCCTGGATCTTCTTGTTATATCAATAAAACTATTTGAGTTTCTCCTACATGCTTGTGTATCATTGATGTTTGTTGCATTAGTATGTTTAGCTTAAATCTGATCCTAAGCTATTTATGAATATAAATCCATGTCTTTGTGTAGTTTTCCTCTTCTGTGATCTTACAGGAACTTGGTGAAGCTGGGCAAGTAAGGGAACACGTAGCTGGAAGCTGTCAAAGAGGAGAGAGATTGGATCAAAGGACTAGCGCAAGACACAGGTTGGTTCATCCTATTCCTCTTCGTTTATAGTTCATAAAGAAGAATACAAAAGTAGTTTTCTCTGTTTGTTGCTAAGGCACTGTCACACCTTAGTGGGATAGGGTCATTCTAAATAGACACTTTTCCCCACAACAAAATGGCGACTCCGCTGGGGACGATTGTCTAATTAGTTTATTTGTGTTTCTCTTGCTGTTTGTTTCATAGACTTAGAAGTAGCAATCGAACTGCATTTGCCATTTACAAATGCAAAGTAGACACCTGCTACTTCAATCCATTCACTGGATCTGTTTATGATTTGAACAGTGGATTCACAAATGATCTGATTTCCCTTTGTGATAGCTCTTAGTCCTCCTTTAAATCATCCCTCTGATTGTACCTTACTGATTGCTTTTACTCGGCCAAAAACCATAGATTAAACTGCAAACCGTGACCCAGAACCTGGATAGAAGTCTCGTTTCTGCCCCAACGCAGGCTCTGTGAAGAGATTCTGCATTTCAACGCAGGTCCTGAGAGGGTTACCTGCGCTGCAATTCAGTTTCTCTGTGCAACAGGTGCGCTGATCAGCCCTTGCCCTGTGCAGCTGAGGTTCTTTGCTTCACTTTTTCCAGTTTTGTCTCTGATTTTTGCAGCCTGTGACCAGTGTGTGTACCTGTCTGAAAACTCCTTTTCTTTGCCTTAATTCCGCCTCCTTTGTACAAAAAGACTGTAGGTGTTTTTGTGTGTTTGTGGCATCATTTACAGTTTTCCATTGCAAAAGTGAAATAGTCATACTGTCGTCCTCTGATTTAGATCTGTCGTAACTGTCGATTTTGGTCTTAGGAGAAAGTTCATTTGCTGTTGACAGTCGATTATGCTTTTACTTTTGCCTTTGGTTTGAATTTGTGACTTTCTAGTGTCGAAACGAGTATTTATTTCGAAAATCGTAAAGTGTCGTAATCATCTCTACCCTTTTGATTTCGAAAAGAAGCTTGTTTGTGTTTGTCATTTGAAAGCGAATTCAGATTTGTACATCAACTTTCTTTTTAGGCATCAATATTAAGAAAGTGGAAAACAAATACATGCACATGTGCATTTGCATATTGATAGTTTGTATGGCTTGATTTAGGAAAAGTGCATTTACAGTGTGCTCTTTGCTCTTTGAGAAAAGATTGTGTCTTTCTTTTCCCCTTGTAGCTAGGATTTTCATTGTTGAAAAGAGATAAAAGATTTGCTTATCATCTTTAGATTGCATTTAGGAATTACATCTACATCTCGTGGTGAACCCAAAAGGCAAACTTCATAAGAAAGATCAACTTAAAATAAATTGAATGAATCTAACAACGCATTGGAACTTAATGCACAACATAGAGGTCTAGGCTAGAGACGTGTTCCGGCGTCGTAAAGCCTGGTAACTGTTGTCCTCACTGATGGTTGGGTGATTCCTCCACTGTGAGACGACAAGTGCCAGTACGGACTTGTGCTCCCACGTACCGTCGAGTATATATTGGGAGACCCCTATAGGCTTAAAACCTTTTATCCATAGGAAGCCGTGTCGGCCGCCCTACTGATTGCAATGCACCGAACACAGCATTCGGGAAGATTGGCTGCCGTACCGTAAAACGTATTCTGCAGTTTTGTGATTGGTTTGGTACTCCCTCTACCTAGATCTCCATAGCAGTCCCTTTCGTTCCTTTTCAGACTCCTTAATGGAAAAGGTCCATCTGAGCACTTGTCACTTCAGGCTCATTAAAAATCGAAGGAGACTAGAGTCATCTTTTGTTTTTTCTCGACTCTTTAAAATTGAAAAAACAAGTTGTGTCTAAAGCGTCTAAAAATTTATTTTAAATGGAATATTCATCACCCTTTTCCTGCGTTGATCTTAGGTTGAGAAAATGGAGTCTACCAACCAAGGAATTCCCCTTGGTGGAAATCCTAGTCCCTTCTCCTCTTGGGGAGATGTTGGTGCGCCCCATATGGCCACATTGTCGCTTCCAGGACTGACAATTGGCTTGCCAGTATGGCTCTTCTCAACCAATGTCATTCAGAACACCACTATTCCTGAACAATCGAATCGGCAATTAGACGAATCCAGAATTGCCCACCAACCTTCTACTTCCTCTAATTCTTCTTCTCCTCCTTCCTCTTCGCTTGATGGGGCTGGCAAAGCCAAAAGTCAAGTTCCTAAGGAGAAGAAGGAAAAGAAGAAGAAAGAGAAGAAGAAGAAGGAGCCGAAGGCAAATGGGGGGAAACAAGTGTCGTCTAGTGAAAATCCACACACTCCACCGACCAGGCCTAAATCGCCATGTGTCATTTGCAAGGGAGACCACTTTCACAGAGATTGTCCTTGAATCCCCCGGATACTAAGGGACTAGTCTCCCCGTTTGCACAATCCGGTGTCATCAACCTCTGATAATCATGTTGAAAGCACACCGTCAACTAGCGAAAGTGAAGCCCCAGGACAAAAAGGGAGAGCTAGATCTCCCTGTAAACTGTGCGAAGGCAATCATGCCATCCACCGTTGTCCCTTCTTAGACGAAGCTAAAAGAGTTTTGGATGATCATCCGGTTTCACTGTTACGACTTCCTCCTTGATATAAAAAACTCTTGCCGAGTCCTTCGTTAGTTGAGAATCCAGCTGGCCCGCTCAAGTGGTCAGCTGAAGCGCCTGTCATTGAAGATGAACCAGCTGAATCCATACCCGACGAAAGTCAAAAGGTCGAGGCGACAGTTGACCCGGTCTTGCCTTTAGAGGTTTTATCTTCGAATGATACAGTCACTGAGGAAAACAAGGATGACACCATCCAAATTCTCTTCATCAACACAGACTCCGACGAACACGGGGGCAATCTACCCATTCCTTTACCGCAGGAAGGAAGTTCGTCAGAGCCGTACCCGACCGTCTACTCGGTCCCACCTCCAAGCAACCTAGTTGTCTCCTTCGACTAGAATCAACTAGGCAGACCCCGTTTACCAGCAAGCATACCATTCAGAATTATCGCTCAAATATATAGAATGGTCATGGCTGGTACCATCATAGATGAGGGGGCTTCTGTGAGTATCCTTTCCTCTACTGCTTGGAAAGCGCTTGGTTCGCCATCGCTTTTGCCTGAGATGAGAAATCTGACAGGTTTTGGTAAAGGAACCAGTCGACCTTTAGGGATCCTTCCCAATGTGCCCATAACATTGAGAGGGAAGACAGTTCAAATGAATGTAATGGTAGTTCAAGGACACTTGGATTATAACCTACTCCTTGGACGAGACTATATTTATTGCATGAGAGCCATCGTCTCATCACTCTTTAGAGTAATGTGTTTTCCGCATGAAGGAAGAGTGGTCAAGCTCGTGGACCAGCTTTCACTTCCCGGATCACGCATAGCAAATAGTCATATACCATCCTTAAATGGTCTCTTTGCGCAAGAAGTGTCTCAACCCACGGTCCGTCCTCCCGATGAGCGCGAGTAATTCGGAGGGATATGACTGGAACCAGGGGGCATGCGTCCTGGTCTGCTTCGGCAGGAAAACTTCGGGTATAGGGTAGGTTTCCGCGGGAGAATATGACTAGTCTGTACCCCGTCCGTGATTGGAAGAGGGGTTATTCTAGAATAAGATTCTCTTGTCAAAGTTATGTGAGTGGCGCTCGTTGTCACTCACCTTTGTTTATCTCGGTAGACATCGCCGAGGAAGTGTTTCATTTGTAACGCGAATAAGACAATCTTTGGTAACCTGTAAGAGGTAGGCCTCTCCTGATAGAAAAAATGTTTTGTCTGCAAATTGAGGGGTAACCTTGAAATCGTATTTTATACCTGGGGGCATGCAAACCTTTTGGAGTGCAAGCAAAGAGCGGTTATTTATCTGTTTTTTAGATTAGTCGTTTCCTAACTTGCATAAAGGAAGGATGTGGGGCAAAAATCTAAATATTGCCATTTTATATGAGACATTCTTATCATATGACTGGATAATCGAGCAGTTTTAGCACTTAGTTCAAGCTCGTTAAAAAATAAACATAAGACCGAGCAAGTGTTTCAATCCGCGTTTAAGCTCGTTAAAAAATGAACTATCCTCCGGTAAATAACCACCGTGAATGTAGCATTATCATCCATTAAAGCCTTGGCCGTGTTTGCACCGTCACCTCCACTTTTCCATTGGCCGATCATTCACCTCCATTTGATTGTTTACCCATTTTGAGGAACAGTTGCGAAGAGTGATTTCACTAGCCATCCTTGTGACACTGCCGTGATTGGAAAATTCCAAACCTTACCTGGAATCAGCTGCTACCCATTTTATCACTCGTTCCTCAAAAGACGAGTCTTCTTTAAGCTCTTTTCATCTGACTCGTAAAATATGAAAAGATTGCCGAGTTTTGGCCTTCCAGCTCGTTAAAGCGACGGGAAGTGCTATCCCTCCTCTAGATTTTAATCTTTTTGGACCTGAGGGATTATTGCACAAAAAGATCGAGCGCTTGTTTTGTTCGGCTCGTTAAAACTATCGAAAATTCATCCCTTTTGTATTGTTTTATACTTTTTCGGGCTTAAGGGATTAGATGACGAAAAAGGAATTCCGGAGTTAACTTTACGTACCTTTTCAGACTCTCTAAAAATGAAAAGGACCGAGTTATCTTTGTCGTTAGACTCGTTAAAAACATTAATAGCGACAAACTTGTCTTTAGACGAGAACGAGTTTCACTATCGCTAGGCTCGTTAAAACATAGCAATGGGTTTGCCCGAAGGGCAAATTATAGAACAAGCATATGTTATCCTCCTCAAGCTTGACAAAAATAAAGAGGTACTGGTCAGCAATGACTGGGGAAAAATTGGGAAAAACTCAAAGAATCTTTATTGGTAGCAAGTCGCTCTTGAACATGACACTTCCACTCCGTGCCTGAGTCGGGTTGGGTTGTTTCATTCACCGGTCACATCACCATGGTCACGCCATACCATCCACATTTGGGGTAAATGCTACCAATCCATCACATAAGTGTCGCCAATATGTTCAAGAGAAGTCATCCAGAGAAGTCACCTGTGTCCCATCCACTACCATACATTATACTTCATTCTTTCATGACCGCCATCCTAAACCATATATCATCAGATCGTTTTCACCTCCATCAAAATCATTTGCTCCGTTCCGTGTGACTAATGTGGGATTCATTAAGGCCCTCCTTTGACGGATCGCTTCTTGTCGACATCAGCTCATTATCCAAGAAGTTGATCTAGGAACACCCCCTTCAGTACTTTGAAGCTTGCATGCCTCAATGGCAAGTTTCTCACTTCCGGCAACAAGTATACATCAATGACCTTCGACCGAAAGATTTTGCGTGGTGTTCGACGCCAAGTCCTTTATTCACACCACGTGAATTGTACTGCAGTACCTTGAGGGTCATCATCATTATCGGTGATTCCTCTCGTTCTTGTTAACAGTTTACATCATTGACTGGTAATCAAGCGATGTCTTTCCATGTTCGACTTCAGAACATTTCTCACATGGATCGACTTGTACTTCGAGTGAAGATCGGACGAGATTGAAGACCCCGGATCTAGTTTCATCCATCCGGGCTGTGATATATATTCAGGAAAATAAAGACATTGAAATGTACAGCATTGCAGCACAGATAATCATCCTACCAAAAGGATGATGGCTCTATCAGAATCATCAGTCTACCATCAGACGATTGTCTGTCCTATGTACATGAAAATTAATTTATAAAGCTGAGCATGGGAATGCCCGCCTCAACTAGATCATGAAAAATAGTATGAAGATAATGTATTGTATTGTATCTTATTACAGGTCTCCTCCCAGCATTGAAAGAACTTCGGATCCTCCTAATAAAGCATTTCACCCGATAAATGGCCTCATACTTTAGGGGGCAACTGTTATAGACATTTTTGTGCCTTACAGCTCTAAGCATGAAATGTCCATAAACCAAGGGATCCTAAGTCCCTAAAAGTGTTGTTCTTGCCCCTAAAGGAACAAGGTCAACAAACTACAGCTTCTCCCAGAAGTTCTCCACCAGAAACTGCTCTAAATCAGTCAAACCAGGATCATTTCAGTTGCTCCACTAGCTACCTGCGTTGCATAGCACCCCAGTACACTAGCTAGGTGCGTTGCAACGCACCTAAATGCACTACCAGGGTGCGTTGAGCGGGAAATGACAAATGGAAGTGCCATTCCGCGAGGTGGAAAGACAATGGAAGCTTCCAGAATCTTCCCCTATGACACTTGCCCCACTGAGTTCGACCAAGGATGAGTAAGAGGCTCTCAGTCTCCAAGTGGAAGCAAGAACTGACAGAGAGAAGCCACTAGTCAGATGGCAAGCTGACTCATCTTCTTTGCATACATCTATATATGGATCCCTCATCCCAGAGATCCAGAGGCTGGAATTTTGTACATTGCAGAGAATTGCTGTTGGTTTTGAGATTGATATCAGTGTATTGGGTGATTTATGCTTTGTTGGAGGTGAAGAAGGGATTCCTTTGCTGGGAGGTTGATGCTGGATTGGGAATCATTGGTTGTATCTCGTCCTGGATCTTCTTGTTATATCAATAAAACTATTTGAGTTTCTCCTACATGCTTGTGTATCATTGATGTTTGTTGCATTAGTATGTTTAGCTTAAATCTGATCCTAAGCTATTTATGAATATAAATCCATGTCTTTGTGTAGTTTTCCTCTTCTGTGATCTTGCAGGAACTTGGTGAAGCTAGGCAAGTAAGGGAACAGGTAGGTGGAAGCTGTCAAAGAGGAGAGAGATTGGATCAAAGGACTAGCGCAAGACACAGGTTGGTTCATCCTATTCCTCTTCGTTTATAGTTCATAAAGAAGAATACAAAAGTAGTTTTCTCTGTTTGTTGCTAAGGCACTGTCACACCTTAGTGGGATAGGGTCGTTCTGAATAGACACTTTTCCCCACAATAGTTGTCCCTAACCATTTTCCTACTAATCCCAGTTACCGTAGATCAGAAAATGATTATTTTTTGTATTCATTTATGGACAATCATGAAAATGGATTTGTAGATCAACCCATGGAGAAGCAATCTGCTGATCTAATGTGTATGTTTGATGACATTGTTTATATGGATGATTTACCTAAGTAATATCAGTATGATGATGATTATGTTGTTGAAATAGAGACTAACTCTTCAAGGCAATCAAGGGCATGTTTTTGGGAGGAGAAAGTTCAATTACTGCAGTGTTGGGTTGTGTTATGTTATTTCCATGACTAGCCTCCCTAGTTAACCGGGGGTCCGCCCCCCCTTTGTTGCACTGACTTCGCAGCGGGGGAGTCACAGGGGGTTTGAGGGGGACAATTAGCCCCCCTCTACGGGGTCCGTGGCAGTTCCCTAGGGAAAAATGTTTTTGGACCCTATATTAGGTGGGTGGACCTACCTATGGTTTTGTGCATGGTTTTCGCACATGGTTTTGAGAACGATGGTTTTTCAGTCCATGGTATTGGATTCTTTGGCATGAATATATATGTATTGTAACATTGAAAGAACATAATGAAAAATCAAGCTGGTAGTCCGAGTTTTCGGATCTAGGGGAAAATCTCATTGTATATGTGTTTTATGTGTTATGCTCTCACATTGTTTATTTTCTGTTCTTAGAATTCATATGAAGGGAATTTCTGTACGGGGTTAAAACCTACATTTGGTATCCGAGTTGTTTTGGCTTCAAGGAGACGCCTTTGTTGCTGAGGAATTTCGCTCGGGCCTATGGTAGACCTTGTTTAGTGGGAGATCTACGGGATCGATTCTGGTGGTGAAAGAAGATGGCAAGCTGTGGAAAGATAAAGATTGAGAAATTTAATGGTTAGAGTTTTGAGATATGGAAGTTCAAGATGGAGGATCTGTTGGTAGATAAAGATTAGTGGATCGCGGTAGATTCGGGTACTAAACCAACGGGAGTGTCCGATGAAGAATGTAAGAAGTTGGATTGGAAGGAAAAGAGTACAATACGATTGTATGTCTTATATTCAATATTGATGAATATATCAGGGGAAGCTACGACTAAGGCTTTATGGGAAAAGTTAAGGACTTTGTACCAATCTAAGTCTTTGGTGAATAAACTATTCCTATGGAAAAAGTTGTATAACCTGAGGATGAAAGATGGAGACTCGGTGATAGAGCATATGAACACATTTAATAATATGGTAAGTCAGTTATTATCTATTGATATTAAAATTTCAGATGAAGATAAGTGCATCAGTTTGTTGTGTTCTCTACCATATTCGTGGTATAGTCTAGTTATTGCAATAGGTAGCAATGCAAGTACCTTGGAGTTTGATGAAATAGTCTCATCCTTACTGCTGGAGGAGATGAGATGGAAAAATATGGAGAACTAGAATGGTGATGCCTTGTCTGTATGAGGAAGGTCCCAGAACATAAACAAAAATAAGTCATCGAGTGGGAGATCTAAATCTAGAGGGAGATCTAAATCTCCAGGAAAACCTGTAAAGGTGTGCTGGAAATGCAGAAAGGAAGGGCACTACAAAAGGGACTGTAAATCTAAAGCTTGTGACAAAGGAAAGGGATTTGATGATGCTCCTTTTGCAGAGGTGAAAACCACCTCAGATGAAGGTGGGGATGTGTACTTGGCTTCTTCAAGTACACGTGTAGATCATGAGGCATGGTTGATTGACTCAAGTGCATCCTTTACTTCACTCCCCATAGAGAGTGGTTCTGCAAGTATGAGAAATATGACAGTGGTCTTCTTGGGGGATGACAGGAAGGCTAAAATCATTGGTCACAGAAAAGTTAAGTTGAATTTGCAGGGTGGAAGGATTAGAACACTTTTGGGTGTTCTGCATATTCCTGCATTGGCCAAAAATCCGATTTTTGTAAGCAAGCCGGATGATGCAGGTGTAAAAATAGTGTTCGAGAAGGATACTTGCAAGATGGTTTAGGGAGCACTGGTATTGATGTGGGGAGTTCAGATTGGAACTCTGTACAAGCTGCAAGGTAGCACTATTGTGAATGGGTGCAATAGTTCTTTGGTTCCTGAAAGTGGAGTAGAAAATCTAGTGGTCTCTAGAGAAAAGACCATGCTATGGCATCGAAGGCTTGGACATATTGGAGAGAAGGGCCTTCAAATACTTCATGGTAAAGGTATGGTAGAAGGTATGACTAATAAATCTCTAGATTTTGATTTCTATGAAAATTGTGTATATGAGAAGCAGAATCGGGTGAGTTTCCCCTTTGGTGGTAAGAGGGTGAAACAAATATTAGAGCTTGTGCACAATGATGTGTTTGGACATATGAAGGTTACATCACTGGGTAAGTTTGTGTACTATGTATCATTTATAGATGACTTCTCAGGAATACATGGATATATTTCCTTAAGAAGAAATGTGAAGTCTTTGACAGGTTTAACGAATTTAAGGCTCTGGTGGAAAACTAGACAGAGAAGGAGATAAAGGTGTTGATGACAGATAATGGTGGAGAATTTTGAAGAAGGAATTTGAAGAATTCTGTAAGAAGTGTCGTATAGCATGACAGAAGACTACTCCATACACACCTGAGAAAAATGGAGTTGCAGAAAGAATGAACAAAACGTTGATGGAAAGTGCAAGAAGCATGGTCAGTGGTGCCGGGTTAGGACAAGAATTCTAGGCAGAGGTGGTGGAGACTTCATGTTACGTGATCAACAGATCACCTTCATTGGCGTTGGAGGATAAGACTCCACAAGGGGTATGGATTGGTAAGAAACCCTCTTTTTCACATATGTGGGTATTTTGATGTGATGCATATGTACATGTTCCAAAGGAGAAAAGAACAAAGTTGGATAGTAAATCTAAAAAGTGCATCTTTATTGGGTATAAGGATGGTTTAAAGGGTTATAACCTTTGGAATCCAGTAACAAGGAAGGTTGTGTATAGCTGAGATGTTGTGTTCAGAGAGGTGAAAAATGTTATTAAACATGAATTCCAACCAAAGGAACCTGAGAAGATAGAGTTTGAGCTAAAGGAGGAAGAATTATAATCTACAGGAGAAGAGGAATCAGAAGATGAACATCCAAAAACTTCGGTTGTGAGAAGATCAGTTCGAGAAAGAAGGCAACCAGAAGGGTATAGTCCATCTGCTTTTTGTTCAAATTTTTCTTCATCTATTACTAATGATGATCCCAAAACTGTGAAGGAAGCAGTAGATTCAAAGGATGGCAAACTCTAGAAAGAGGCCATGGTTGATGAAATGGCATCTTTGCACAAAAATGAGGCTTGGGATCTGGTGTAGTTTTCGACTGGAAGGAAGCCCATTGGCAGCATATGGGTGTTCAAGAAGAAGACAAATGTAGAAGGAAAGGTGGAGAAACACAAAGCTCGGTTGGTAGCAAAAGGTTATTCCCAGGTGCCAGGAATTGATTTTGGTGATATTTTTTCTCCTGTTGCCAAGGTAGCTTCTATTAGATTAATTTTATCTATTGCTGTTGCTTTTGATTTTGAGGTAGAACAGATGGATGTGAAGAAAACATTTATTCATGGGGATTTGGAAGAGGAGATCTACATGAAGAAACTTGAAGGCTTTGCTGTGAAGTGTAAGAAAGAATTGGTATGCAAGTTAAAGAAGTCTCTATATGGGTTAAAACAGTCACCAAGGATGTGGTACAAAAATTTGATACATTTATACAGGGACTTGGCTTCACCAGAAGCAAAGCAGATCTATGTGTGTATTTTAAATTAATTGGTAGTCGTGTTATTTATCTGGTATTGTATGTGGATGATATGTTGCTGGTTGGAAATCACAAAGAAATTATCCAAGATTTGAAGACCCAATTGTCCTCCAAATTCGACATGAAAGATATTTGTGTTGCAAACTATATTTTGGGCATGGAAATTAAGAGAGATCGAGCAAATAGGAAGCTCTGGTTAAATCAAAGGAAGTATGTTGAGACAATACTACAAAGGTTTAATATGCAGGATAATAAACCGGTGAAGGTTCCTATTCATGTAGGTATAAAGTTATCTGTTGAATAGTGTCCCAAGGCACAAGAAGAGGAAGAGGACATGTCCCGTGTTCCATATGCAAGTGTAGTCAGTAGCCTGATGTATGCGATGGTCTGTACTAGCCCAGACATTGCACATGTAGTGGGAGTATTGAGCAGGTTTATGTCAAAACCATGGAAGGAGCATTGGACAAGAGTGAAGCCGGTTTTCAGGTATTTGCATGGCACTAGTGATTATGGTTTGTGCTACCAAGGAAGACCAGAATTGGACAAAGTTTTGGATATTCGTGGCTTTGTTGATGTAGACTGGGCTGGAGATCTGGATCAGAGAAGATCCACAAGTGGGTATGTGTTTAACCTATTTGGAGGTGTAGTCAGTTGGATGAGTAAGAAACAATCAGTAGTGGCACTATAAACTACAGAGGCAGAATATGTGGCAGCCACTCATGCAAGCAAAGAAGCAGTTTGGTTGCAGAGATTGTGTTCAAGTATGGGCTAGTACAGGGAGCTATAAGGATAGACGTTGACAGCCAAAGTGCAATTGTCTTGGCAAAGAACCCTGCTTACCATTAAAAGACAAAGCACATTGATGTTCAGTATCACTTTGTGAGGGATATGATAGAAGAGAAAAAGGTGTTGCTGGTAAAGGTGAACACTTTGAAGAATACTATAGATGCATTGACAAAATATGTGAGCTCTATGAAGTTCTCTTGGTGTAGAGAAACAATGGGCGTTGCAGGGCTGGATAAATGACTAAGCTCTCCTGTGGAAAGAAAACAACAAGTGGGAGAATGTTGGGTTGTGTTATATTCTTTCCATGACTAGCCGCCCTAGTTAACCGGGGCGTTAGAGTGGGGGCAAAGCCACCCCTTTGTTGTGCCGACTGCACAGTGGGGGGGTCCCCCGGGAATTTTTTTTTTAACCCTATATTAGGTGGGCGAACCTACTTATGGTTTTGCGCATGGTTTTGGGCGCGATGGTTTTTCGATCCATGGTATTGGATGCTTCGACATGTATATATATGTATTGTGAAATTGAAAGGAAAATAATGACAAATCAAGCTGGTAGTCCTGGTTTTGGGATACAGGGGAAAATCTCTGTATATATGTGTTTTATGTGTTATGCTCTCGCATTGTTTATTTTTTGTTCCTAGAATTCATATGTAGGTAATTTCTGTATGTGGTTAAAACCTAAAAGCAGCACAAATATAACACTCAACCTGTGCATATCAATCATGAAAACAATGAATAAAATGCAGAAAATTGCAAAGGAGGTGAAGGGTATTTACCTTTATATTTCACTTCATTTCAATTCCTAAGGGAAAATTGTCCCAAGATTAGAAATCAGCAATATTTCAGTTTTGATATTGAGCATGAAAAAGGAAATGAACTTCTTAAGAAGGACTCCTTACCCTTTTGTTTCTCCTCATTTGCAAAAATAAGGGAAAACTATAAGCAAATATTTAGACAAGTTGTCGACGGTATAAATGGGAGACCTTCTCATGAATTGATTGAAGATGTCACTTGTGATATGGAAGTTTCTTTCACTCCAGAATCACAGCCACTGAGTTACATTGAGTTTCAAAACATAGATGAAAGATTTGAACCTGAAACATATGATGAATTGATGCAGGATAATTCTGTACCATTAAGTTTTGATTCGTTTCAGTTTTTGAAGAAAAAAATTGATAATATCTCTGAATAAAAGAATGACAATCCTATAGAAAATCTTGTAGTATCATTAGAACCGATGTATAACAAGTTGCAACAATCTTCTCAAGTTCTGCATGATCCAATAGTTAATGTTTTGGATGATATTTGTATTCAAAGTATTTCTCCATTAGCTAGATATGAGCTTAAAAACCAAAATGATAAAAATCTGATTAGGAAACTGGCTTCATTGTCTTGTTAGGCCCCTATACTACTAGTGTAACCCCTTACTGTTATTAGTAAAACCCCCTTATTATATTGTTGTACCCATGTAGTGCCCATAGAAGCCCACTATTGTTATTATTGTGCCACATAGAAGCCCACTACTATTATTATTGTGCCCTTACATTATTATTGTTATGTCGGCTCTGATTATATTATGACCCCTTAGACTCCTATATATAGAAAGGAGGTCTTCTCATTTGTATCATCCAAGAATTGTTCATTTGTGTAATGTAAAGGAGGTTTCCCCCTCAAAGAGGCTGAATTCTAAGGCGTTGATCTATCTTTTCTATCTTTTTGTGAGCTGGTTTCATAACATTTGGTATCAGAGCTTTGGATTCTACGGTTTCGCTGCTCCAAACAGGTCATCGTGGAATTTTCACTATAGCCTTTTTTGTGTGACTTTTTAGACGATAAAACAAAAATCCAATTGGGTTGAAATCGTTCTAAACCTCGGCTTTGAAATTTAGAGCTTTTCGCACTATATTTGCGAAGATATGAACTGAGGAAGTTGGCCTTTTTGCAGACTCCTGAATTTCATTCCAAATAGGTGACCTAAGAATCTTCATAGCTTCTGTTTTGGGCATCAGATTGAAATTTCTTGAAAAGTTACAGAAAGAGGACAAACTGTAGTTTCCTGTATATATTTTTTAGACCCAAAGGTCAAAACAGTGACATGTGGCACTTCATACAAGTTCACTCTTTTGAAAAGGTATATAATCAGGTCATCTTGGGAGATTGTGCATAACTCTTTCTTTGAGAATCTAAATTCGATCAGACTAGTGGCATTAGAAAGAGGACGCATAGGGATACTGCAAGTCGCAATTTCAGAACTGGAAGAACCGAAATTACAGAGTTATAGTCGTTTCAAGATCGAGCTCCTAAAATCAAGAAACAGTGATATGAGGAAGTTTGATGGCAAGGATCCGGTAAATTGGATACTTCAAATGAAGCAATATTTTGATCTACATGGTGTACCACTGTTACAAAAGGTATGTATTGCATCTTCATATTTAGAACCGGCTCAGTTTTTATGGTATAAAGGGCTTTGTTCTCGTAAACCACTTGTTACGTGGTCAATTTTCACGGAGGAAAGGATAGCACATTATGAGGATACAAAGAGAAACTCCTTCTTTAGCCAATTGATAAATCTCAAACAAAAGGGTTCAATGGAAGAGCACATTGAGGACTTTCAAAAATTGAATAGAAGGGTAAATTATATTCAAGAGAAGCAAAATATTGATGCCTTCATAGGGACTTTAAAGGATAACGTTCAACATGAGGTTCGTTTTTGGGAACCTGATTCATTGGAGGAGGCATTCAAGTTGGCAAGAAAAATTGAAAGCGAAATTATGGAA